>JTDE01021118.1:85056-107149 GCA_014338405.1 Paragonimus skrjabini miyazakii
CTAACACTAGGCATGACCTAATTATCATATGTGAACGCTCAACCACTTTCGCTTGTGAGTAAGGGGCCGACTGGAAATATTTGGGAGCGAAAGGCAGACAGCTTCGTACACGCGTGCACGAACACAAATTAGTGATGCGACGAGCCGACCCTAGATCACAACTGTGGCGCCACTGCGCGGACGCAGGTCACGAGGTCAACATAGTTCATACGAAAGTGGTCGCACGGGCAAAGATGAAAGGGGAACGGCTTGTACTGGAGGCCGCCTATTCACGCAATTCCTTCAATCCACACGTAGATATAAACAATCACTACGTCAGCATCGTTGACACTGAAACGAAAAACGAGCGAAGACAGACCGACAGACGAGCACGGTGAGTGGCAGAACAATCTCATTCCAACACATTTATTTGTTTGATAACAGATCCTAGTGTGGATTTGAAACATCACAATAAATCGTTTACTACTCAGTATGTGCCCCTTTTTAAATACTTTATATATATACTTTAACTATATATGTATATATATATATGTCCGTTCGTATCAACCAACTACCGCTGTCGCTTGGTAAGTCAACTTTTACATAAATGTGGGTGATTATGGCCTTCTACTTGTTCTTTCCTTCGGGTTTATCGGCGCATTGTGTGGGGAATGTTTCGTGTGTTTATCGGTTAAACTTAAAAATTTTGCTTTTCTTTTTCCTCCTACGAAGAATGCACCTAACCTGCACTCCTACACCGAACTATTTCGTGACTCAAAATCTCAATATTTTTCTCTCAGGGTTGGATCTTACCGCCAGTCTCTCCATTTATTTTCCGAAAGATAAGGGTTTCACTTTCGTACTAGCCTATCAGTTAACTAACCATGAACGGCCGACAGGACAAAAGCCCTTTACCCCCACGCCGTCTGGTCTAATTCCTTAAGGGTTACGCTGGATATGTCGTACGTAAGTGGAACCTCAAGTGGTGCAACGCAAGCCACTTGTGGTTAATGTTATGAGCAGGCGTTCTCTAGCTTTGGTCACTGTGATAGGCTAATACGAGATTACTGCCGTCAACCATGACAATCTAGTCGTGTCTAATGTGAGAATAATGGCATGGTGGTCAACAGGATTTCCTCATTAAAGCGTGGATGGAGTTCAAACCCCGTCCAAGAGAAAGACCTGTATCACTGGCAAACACTAACAAGGCTCAGTCTCGAGTATAGTGCTTCTTTTCGAAGGAAATTGACGGATAATTCGATAAGAATGCGAAAGCTATGATCCACTCTGTATGTTGTTTAACTTATACTAACAAGTATATATATGAATCCCCAAACTAAATTGCTTAATATTAATATAACTGTTTAGTTCGCTGCTCTAGGAAGTACCTATGGAGGACAAACAAACAAATGATCGTATGGGGGAACACACACCAAAGCAACTGTTAGTGCGAATCGGAAAGCCTCTTTTCCATACAGCTGCTTATGGATGACAACTGGATTTAGTCACACCAAAGCGTATAATCCAAATTGGACACCAGATGCAGGTCACTAAAGCCTTTATTGTGGCTTATCAGAGCAACTGGGGGCAGAACTATTCAGCTAACTGAATTCCTGAGTTGTCTGCTTCGTTTTCCTTCATATATTATCAATGATAGGGTCAGGGTAAACCTGACCAGAAGAACACGATTCTACTGTCAGAAGTCGGATATCACACTGATATCGCACTGAGATATACATCGGCGTGGGACTCAAATGTTTCTTCGCGCGCTCATGTCGCCACAACGTCAATGATTTTCTATAAATACCGACCAGTTTCTCATGCAAATTTGCAATGCGTTTGGTGGCTAAATGCATTGCCTATCCGGAGTCTGCTTTGTCCGTTTTCATTGGTTTATGTCGTTGGCAGTTTTTGGGGCCAATCGGAAGAGGTTGCTATTAGCGTTATCCGTTCACTGTTGTTCGTATCAGTTATTCGCGTTCGTGTTCAGTAGGATTTAGTTATAACAGCCAAAAACAGGTTATCTTGTAGTTGTGGCCAATCTGGCTGTCATCACTGTTTCCATTTAAGTTGTGTTTTGCGCATGTCATCATTCATCCTATCGCTAATGTTGGAAAGACTTTCGCGTGGTAAAAACATCAATTGTCACGGTGGTTTGTTTTGTCTACGGCTTCAAGCGTTGAATGTTATTTCCATAAAGTAAACATTCTCATCTTATTGTGATTTATTACTGTCAATTTCATCAGTTAGCTTCAAGCTAATGTGACCTGAAGCCCAACTTATTGAGTTGACATTGACATATGAGTTTTTGTCAACTCTTGGTCCATTCCTTAACTCGGGGCTTTCACGATGTGATCACTTACCATTCGTTTGAACCTAGCTACATGTTCACCTGTGACGAACTTTTACCACCCAACTCTTACCATAATTTACGTTAAATTATCAGGTCTTTCTTATGGCGTCTATTACAGACAGTATTTAAAAGCACCTGCATGGACGTCAGCTAGCAAAGCCAACCAGTTGCGCGCGACTAAGCTACTCAGCCTTTACTATCAATAGAAACCACGCGAATACTTGCGCTAATGTTAAGCAAACACGTGCCTTACTCAATGGGCTAATTCAGATGCGTTTATTCTGTTCAATCTCAGGTTTATTAAAGTTGTTAACATCAGAAACAGTTAGACTCCTTTGATTCTGCTAACCAAAACAGTAACAGTGTTAACAATCAAGACGACTCAATCACAGGGTTTTCTGTGTCAACATTTGAGGTGCACGGCGTCGTCATGCCTTGCAGGCTGTTCTACTGCACAAGTCAGCCAATGGACATCATTGGTTTTCCTGGAGGCCGATAAACGGTTGAGGATTGTCCAGTCCACCAGACAATAGTAAATCCGCGCGATCCGACATTAGTCCTAAGTACATACAGACGCCCCACTAACGAGTGTCCGTTGTACGTAAAGCATGTTTTTACATACGATACATTCTCACTTAGATACACACAGGGATTCGTGCTCATAATATCTGAAGGATAACGCCACTCGCAAATCAACAACTGTTCCCACAAAGTGTTGGAAAAGCTTGTTGTCACGCTAACTTTCCATAATGAATATCTAGGCTGAATCACTTAAATAGTAGACAATTTATGTTTGCAGTGTCATTGTTCAACCATACTATTGCTACGGCCAATTTAATCAGCTTTCTGGTCATGAGGACGACCACTCTGTAGACTAACTGCTGCGATCAGGAACCTTTACTTATCCTGACTGATCAGATGAGCACTAGAAGGAACGATTGCTTGAACCTCCGAAGTCGTTTTCATAGGATCGAAGTAAACGAACAAGTGGAAGCATCTTAAGATAACCCTGATATCGTGGGACATCAACGACGATGGAACTGGGATGTGTGAAAATGGTTGGAATGGTTTAGCTTACTTATCCGATATTACTCAAAGCCATTCGACTTAAGGTTAACCACACTTCACCACTTCAATAACTCACAGCACCACTGGGATTGATAGTGCGCTCGAAGTAACTGAATACAGATCGGAGAAATTCATCCGTGAACAAACCAAAGAAACGGCAAGAAGACAAACGTTTCGGGATGCTAACATTTTGATTTATCTCATCGACCACATACTAAATACTAACAGAATATATAACAAAGGGGCATGGCAAAAATAGTTAGAAGCAGTGCATTTTGGGTCACATCGCCCACCTCCCTTGGTATCGACCTGTTCGGCTATTGTTGCCGTGCGCCTTTGCTATCTATTCTGTTTGTATTAAGTATGTGGCTGATGAGATAAATTGAAATATTAGCATCTCGCAACGTTGGTCTTCTTGTTGATTTGACGAACTGGATCAAGGGAACACTGTGCTTTAAACGTTCAAAGGAAGTCATAAAATTCGAGCTCATGCCTCAAAACCATGTATTACTAGATTACTTTTAAACCTCTAAAGGGCTGGCAGCATGATGGACCAAAAGATTGAAATCGCTGAGCTCTGCATAGCTTACGTAAAGACAATTCATCGATCACAAGGCTGTTGGTTTCTCCTGGCCTTTGAGCTAAGATTGCTGGCATGCAGCCTATCATTAACGATATCTACCTTGCTTGTCTCCAATTGCTTTGGAAACGCCCATCAAAGCCTTTGACATAAGTCTGTTGAGGGCTGGAAGGGGTGAACTTTGATGAAAGGATGTCCTCTTCTCTTTTGTCTAAAATTACAGTTGAAATCTCCGGTTTGTTTTTCTCATCACAGCTGTCACTGCCCATCTTCACCTTATTAGCCACTGGCCGGTAAACACGGTTTGTAAAAGTAGTGATGAGTTATATTCTCTCTGTAGGACCCTTATCAATATCATCATCATTCGCAGATATCGGTTTTTCAGTAAGTCCTCCGTCAATGATTGTATTGATCAGTATTCGCATGAGTGCTATTATCCTCGCTACCGCCACCATCATGTATCCGTAGGTTTTTGTGAACGAGCCAAGTGTTCTCATTACAGTATCACATGAAAAAGCACAGGTGATGGTCATTTGATCAACTATCCGTCTCGTGTCGAGCACTTTCTGTGGCCTATGATACAACCGTGTGTTGTCGAATGCTAGGATCAATTTTTCTGTGTGTACTTTAAACTGTTCAGTCAAACCGAATTTTGTATATGGTAATGAACGAAATGATGTGGACCTCAAAAGTTCAATACGGAACAGAAGACTGTAGATAGCGATAAATTAACATCAAAATTCAAAACGATCGAATGTGACACGAAAGTGCTAACAGGGTTGGCTCAAGGTGTTGTTTGTAGTTCTATTTGCATGAAAACGTTTGCTTCTGGAAAATTGCCTGAAATTTCACCCCGATAAACTCCAAAATTTCCCGAAAATGTTTTTCATTGCTTTGTTTCACTTATCTTACGGTTCCTGGTTTGGGTGCATATGCCATAGATTTCAGTTGTCCCGAGAGATATAAGTTCAATAGCAGTAACGTCAGTGACGTGGGTGGTAATTCTTTTGGTTCTATACTGCCGATCCATCGTCCAGGAAGTGCAGCAATCAAATAGTCTTGGACAAGTTCTCCACATTGTGGCAGTGTGTCATTTTCATGAGATCATAGAACCTGTTTCCCAAAGATAGGCAATTCTTGAACAACATGGGTGAGGGACACATGAAGCATTCCGAGGTATGGTGTTCCCAAAACAGTTGTCAAGACAGTTACTCTTACTGGTGACTGTTTTTATTGGTCAGCGTACTGAATGAGAATGTGAAGTGACGATCGGATGGATGACAGATGTACGTCAAACGCAACACAATCAGTGGTTACTAGAAACATCAAAGGCTACCAAAATGGTACTGACTATTACCTTGGCGACCCAAAGCGTCTGGTATCAGCATGTAAATAAGACCAAGGAGCAACATGGCTTTCACAGACAATACTCATCCGCAACGATTTTGCTGACCACTCGTGATGTTTGGACGAAAGTTGACTGGCCAACGACGTGGTTTATCCTGATTATTCCGGCACCTTTGACAGGATTGATCATTCCATCTTGCCGCGGAAACGTAATAGTTATCGCGTTGATGAGCACTTACTGAATTGGCCATAGGATTTATCTTACAGGATGTACGTTCAACGTCAAGGTGAATGGAGAGCTGTCAGAGTGGCTTCCAGCCAACAGCGGTGTTCCACAAGGATCAACCTTAGGACCCCTGTTATTCATTCTTTTCGTTCTTGAGCTACCCAGTAAAGTCAAATCGCCATTGTTGTTTTACGCCGATGATAGAAAGCCCTGGCGAGTTCTATAGTACCCGGAAGACATGATAATCATTCCAGAACGACTTGAATTGCCTAACATATTGGTCATAGTATATAACTTATCGTTCAATGTCAACAAGTGTGAAGCCATGAATGTTTGCTAACAAAATTGCACTGACTATTATTTTTGGAACACAAAGCTGATGACGTCAGCATGTGAAAAATACATAGAAGCCGTAGTGGCAGACAGTCTAAGCCGATCTACAGAACGTGCTGCTATGGCTAAAAAGACACAAGTAACCCTGAACCCCATATGAATCATTTGTGAAGCCTTCCACTTTGAAGCATTTCCCTCCACGTTAGCCTCCATAATCCTCCCACACATAGAAACAAAGACATAGGTCTGTCGTCCTTGTCTTAAGAAATGTTTGACACTTACTGGGCGTCCAGAGAAAAGAGGAGTTATGAGGCTCCGAAAAAACTCGTACCCGGAAGGGCAAGCAGGATAAGGTCAATTTTAAACAATTGCAGAAGCCCCAGGATAGACCTAATCCCTACCTACAAAATACTCCACACCTCGGGTCGTCTATTGGGACACCTCTTCCCACCAAGTAAGGATGAACGCTAAAGATGTCGCTTGGTGAAACTGAGTTTGGGAACGGGCAGCTTACTCTGCAAACAGAACTACTTCACAGTTAGAGGCTGTCCACACTGGAATGCCTTGCCCAACTCTGTCTTCACGGCTGAACCGGTTGAGAGTTTCAAAACATTACTGAATCGACACATACGTAAGAGATAACCAGAACTATGAGCCTCCTAACCGCTATACTAGCTCAGTCTCAGAGGTCATTAGGTGCACATGTTTGACTGGATGTTGCTTCAGTATGTTTCAGTGCTTGTTGCTGAAATGATTGCAACCAGCAGCCTTATTAAATTTACCTTTTAGTTAGTCCCATCCACTCTCTCTTCAAACCTACAAACTGTCCAACTAACTTTTTCACCGACCAACCTAGAGACAAACAAGCACAAGAAACAATCTCTGTCTTCTGTAATCACCTAGGAACTTTGTCATTTAGTCATTTTGCGCACGTGTTCAAAAGTGCAGCGAAGCTGATTGGGATACTGCCCTTCGCATGTAACGTATATGCATTGTACGGGTATGGTTCCTGCTAGCTCAGAACGAGTTTTGTTCCGGATCCCGAAAACATGTGAAGGCAAGAAGGTGTATATGAAAGGTTTATCAAGTGAATTATTTGCAGGATATAGCAGGCATGCTCTTAGCGCGACACTGCATAATCTCTCAAACGTTATCGAATAACAGCGTTGAGTGAGTTTGGTTGTTATGCCATACATACATAAATATGCAACCTTCTACATGACGCTACCTAATGGCAAAGATGGTTTTGCGGTTGCTAGAACGTAGTTTCTTTGGCACTGTGTTGGTTATAGTTCATCTCCGCCATTCCATTATTTGTTTCGATGAACGACTTCGTCACCGTGAAGTCATATCTCTGTCGCAGCAGAGGACTACAGAGACCATTATCCCCAATGAACCTTGGCTGTTATTGAGCTGGGTGAAGACCAGATTGCAATAAGATAAAAGCCCGATTAGCATGTGAAAAGCGGTTCCTTCCGCGTAGGCTTAGGCGCAGAACTACTCGTTCGATTTCTGACTGAACCAAAAACATCAGTCCACGCATAGGTCACAAAACACCAAGAACCGCGTTCTGGCAGGCATCATAGATGACGCTCACTAGTTGTAAGTAACCTAGGTGAAGAAAAACACTGTTGTCAGGTGGGTTAGACGTTGATATCGTCGATTAACACAGTTCCACCGGCATCAGGTTGGAAAAGTGGTATCATGGCTGAGTGGAGGTCCGACGCAGAATTTAAAGAGTGCGCAGTCACGACTAAAAGATGAGTTCACTGCGGAGATTTGCCATAAAACTCTGGGGAGACACCTGAGATTACAAGATGATGCGCTAAGTAAAGTGCATCAAGTACTAGTTGTAACTCTATCGAAAGTGAAATGGAAACAAAAAGTTAGGCATTTTAAATTTCAATTGTTAGCCACGCCAGCTCCCCAGCCCAGGAGACGAACCCGAACTACGGTAGACAATCTGTTCATAAACAGTTCCATTTCTCTACACCGGGTCAGAATCTGTCCATCTCGCACCCTACGCCAGGCGACCGCAGCGTCGACAAACAGTGTTCGGTGTGGCAGACGACTAGTACATGGCCTTACAATCTAAGTCTGTGTAAAAGTACGGGTTGAACTAAAGAACATGATCGACAATCACTGTCAAAAATACCCGTTTCCTAATCTCTTCGCTGCTCACTCGATGGTACCACCCGACACGAGCAACCGAACGCAAATAACGGTGGTCAACCACCTGAAGACAGTTCACGCCCTCTACCCTGAGCAGGCATGGTTCGCTGCCGCAAAGTAACAGAACCTTCGCCGTCGCCGTGTATACGCGACATTTTAGCCCCACAGAAATGTCTCTCTCTCGCCGGAGGTGCCCCCGATTGGTAATTACCGCCGTAACCTTAGAGATACGCACTTCTATTTCATCCCCAACACCTCCGCCGCCACTCATACAGCATCCCAAGTACAGCTCAATGGAAACTCTAACCTTAGCAAAAGTACTGGAATAAAACGTCGGCTGTAGGTTCATATACTTCGTTGGTACAACCCACCGTCTAAGCGACTCGTAGGTCGATCAAACCGAATCAAACGCACATTGATAACTCAGAAAAAGGGCAACTGTTGGCCGATGGAACACATGACGCTGATCCAAAATTTGACGATGAGTAAAAACGTGATCTATACACACCCCCCTCAGGGAAAAACCTTGCCTGTTCTTCCCTAATATTTGCCTCCCGAGCTGCAGTGAGTTGACAAAGTATAATGGATACGAGAACCCTAGAAATGACTGGGGTCAAACTTATTCCCCCATGCTTTTCGCAAGAGCTCCAAACTCTTTTTTGACTATGGAGACTATTATCGAGTGGCTCCAACACGGACGGGTGGTCTCCGTCGTCCACACCGGTTGAAACAACTTATTCGAAGCCTCTACTAACTCCTCCCCACTTTCTTTGAAAAGTGCCCGCACGAGATCATCTGGATCAGCAGTCTTATTACGTTTGAGAGCCGATGTGCAATTTCGGACCTCAGTTTCAGTGGGTGGTTCTAAATCTACCGGTCAGCTTGTTGTGGAAACACAGTAGAGGCAAGAGGCCGGCTAAATTGACCCTGACAGTGTTCCGCCCACCACTCCAACCTTCCAGACTTATTACAGATGAGTGTGCCATCTGTCTCGCTGATAGCTTCACTAACAGACGCTCGCCTGGGATCAGCAGCACGGATAAGTCTAAGGAGTTTCCGGTGTTCCCTGAAGCAAAAGCGGTCTCCATTTCCTTAACCTTCTCCATTAACCGAGCCTTACGATCAGCCTTTAGGCTACGTTCCAGCTTCCTACGGATATCTACCCTAGACGTGTTATATTAACTGCCAGGAGGAATCTTCCACCTAGCTCCCAAAAACTCCAGGGATTGCTCCGAGACCTAATGCTTGTTTGACTCACAAACCCCGTGCTGCATGTTACAGTATCTGCTTCATAAATCGTCTGTGAGATCTCACTCTAACAGCTATTACGATCTTCGGAATGAGAACTGTTAAGGCTGCTTTCTAAGCTGATTTAGTACTTAAGTTTAACTCACAGTATAGCCAATTTGTCAAAAGCTAGTTGCTGTCGCTGCCCAGCACAAGTAAGAACGAAACGACAACATACCAACGCATGATCTGAATCCAGGTACGTGCTCCAATAGGAACAACAGTCTTGAATGAATGAAACCTCGCCACCCATAACTAACAGCTATATGGTCTATCTGAGACCAGACCAGATTCGTAGAAGGAGGGCCCCAAGTATAGCAATGACGTGCACGATGCCCAAAACTAGTGCCGGCTAAAAACAGCTTATGCTCAGCACACAGCTGCAACAACCACCCGTCATTATCTGATCGATGTGACGCTATCCCAAATTTACTAACTAAATGAGAGTCAACCTCACCAAGGCGGCCGACATGGGCATTCATATCTCCAGCCAGAACGACTAGATCGGATCCACGTGTCGACCGAAGGAGAGCGGCTAGATCCGAGTAAAACGCGTCCTTGACGTCAACATCACAACAGTCGGTTGGAACATAAGCATATAATGAAAAGATTTCTGAAAACTGCGCCTAGAGCCGGCCTTATCAGAACCTGCCAAGCGGACAACACAAAGTCTACTGTTACCAGGAATCCAATCTACCAATGCGCCTGCGGCCGTCGTGCTGAGGCTATACTTACTCTAGCCCGACCGGTAGTGGCAGCCATGGAGTCACCCGAAGTGTATAACCAGTATTGAGTTGACAGTATGGGTGCCGTTAGTTGACTACTGTCCTGGATGCTAGTCTCCGAAATACAGTAGATATCGACATTCAACGAATCTGACGTTCGTGCATTCGGTCTAAGTAAGGGACGAGGGAGGCCCTAGGCTGAGTGGTAATAGAGATGGGACACCAACACAGTTACTGTGATTAGCTGTATGTGTTGTTGGACATGCAAAGTAATTGACAGAAATAGGGATCAAGAAGAGCCTGAGGGCTGAATTTGATAGGACCGTGGGAAAGGGGTCAGCAGTAGCACTGATTTCACCTATCCACCCTGTTGTATGCAGCAGATAGGATGATCCGGTTTATACTGCGAGACGGCCGATGCAGTATGGAATTAATGGCATTATGTATGTTCATGGTTGTATGTGGGCTGAGATATTGCCAGGACGCCCAGACCTAGACAGGAGAACGAACAGGGTTCTCAACCAAAGCCTCTGACTCAAAAGCCTGTACCATAAGACAGCAGGTGGGTGACAGTGTACCATAACCCATATTTTTTTCGAAAAAAGATGTAAACCTTTTTCCAACCGCCAACCCGGAGGACCAGGAGACTGTGGTTTGTCAAACCTCTGCCTATTAGCCTGCTTGGCATGGGCGACTCTGCAAGTGTAGTGGCCACACCGTCCAATTTAGCCCAACGATATGCGTAAGCCGTCACGTCGTATCAAGATCCAGCCTCGTTGTGACGTTGTGAGCATTCCGTGCACAAAGAGATAGCCTAAAACAGTGGCGGAAGTTGCAACCTTCTCACCAAGTGGATGCATTTTCGTGCGACGAGAGAGTTGTGCTTATGTCTCCAGGATAATGCTGACTGCCACTCTGTTGACACTAAACTAGCCCGGATAATCATACGGAGATGCTAGTGATTGCCTCTAGCAAGACAGTTACTATGACCACAAACGCGGATAATTTAAGCATCACTCACAAACGTTGAGACAGAATGACAGAAAGCGTTAAAGTTCGGTCATGTCTCTGATACGAGACCAAATGGGTTTTAAGTAGTCAATCCATACAGCAGTCCTACATGCTACAAAAGGGTGGGGGGGGGGCGAAGTTCGAATCACGGTCCGAGCAAGGTAATTAAGTACTGATAAATTTGTACAAGTGCATGATTCAACTGACAGTGATCCAACTCAAATAAGTAACACAAAAAGAAAATGACGGTCAAATGGTGATGGACGCAACACTGTAACTTAGTAATGATCCCCCAATCTTATAAGATATGTAATATCTATTTGTAGAGAATTGAGACAGGAATATAGCAGGGCAACAGCATCAAATAAATCAGGAGCATATGCCGAAGAACTGTGAAAGCTGTAAACGAATGGGTCATGTTCGACTAACAACACAAATCTTCGATCATATTAGCAACGGTATAGTAGCGTTTTTGAATATGCGAGTCCTATATGATAGAGCCATTCTCATAAGTTAATACTTTACGAGTAAGTTGTACGTATCATTTTACAGTCAGGCATCAGACAAAATGCAGCGAAATCTATTCGACAGCAGATCAAGTTCACCTAGAAGTCATCCTGCTCTCCCATATGACTGAGGGGTAAGAAAATTTGTGTAAATGACGGCACAAGGAGGGGATTATCGAAAACACCCATAAACTAACTTAAAAGACGTGCAGGTCGAACAGCACCAGCAGGAGCAGAGTTTTCTGACCGAGACACGTCCGACACAGAGGATGCACCGGACGAAAGTGCCATGGTTGACGAATGGAACCAACAAGCAGAAGGTCGTTTCAAGCACTCGCCGGCTACAGATGGACTGGGACGCAGCCGAGGAGTGGCAATTCTATCTGAGATAGCGAAATCGAACGCCCCGGGAAGAAAATTTCGCAGACATGGAGGTATAAAACGAGCCATACTGTTCGATTTCGCAGAACCCCTCATACTGATCAAGGAGAGACAGAAACGCGTATGTTCCGCATTCGGAGAGGGCATCAAACAATTGAGGGCGGATAAAGTTGCATGGGGGTAGAAACCGGACGGAACATTTCCGAGGGTTAAATTGATGGGAATACTAACAGACCAGCATCGCTTACGTAGAGACTGACAGGTCGGCGGAGTGATGGGTTGACTTGGTTGCTGTTCAGTTTCTGGTTGTGGACAACCCATGTTGGAAGCGTTCGTGGCAATGCTCTTGTCGAGCTCACAAACCGAGGAGGAGGAAGAATCCAACTGACTTGCGACCTTCCCAGCTACGGAAACACACGTATCCAACAGCGAGGGTTGCTGCTCACACACTTGAGTTGTCAGGACCTGGAAAAAGAGAAGGATAAATACCAATCGAAAGATTGATAAATGTGATAGAAATGAAAATATCAATTGATTAAAAAAACATTTGCAAGTGGTGAATGAGACAAGTTGTCATGGAGGAAGTAAATCCAAAATAAATTGTAGAAACCGGCACAGAAGAAATGTCCTACAGCCTCTCATTTGCACTAGGAAAGTTGGGTATTCAGCTGGAACAGCAATGACATCCTAAACCTAGAACAGTCGTACCATGGCGACTATAACAGGCACCCTAAGTACGGGCTGACCACACCATATATGAGTTTCCTTCTTTAATATATCCGTTCACAATGGTTATTGGTCATGGACTTTTGACCACTCAGTAGAGCACTATTAAGAGATGCTGTCTGCCAGGTTGGGTGATGTCCGACTACTCACATCATTGGTTGGAAACGCTGTCCGACGTGGCACTGTGCAACAGAAAATGGCAAGCAAGTGTCCGTAAGAGTACTGACTCGTTGTGATGGCCCACAGCATTACTTGGTCACTTATATATTTCGCACATACACATTCAGTTATTAATCCGTCATTTCGTAAAGACCAGTGGCAACCCGACCTAAAGTACGTTCGGATGTAACCCAAAGCTGTAAACGTGTGTGTACACAGCTAAAACGTCACCATAAAAATCAAATGAATGGTATACAATCGCCGGTGAGGCATTGAGCCGCGATGGCATAATCTGAATCCGACTACACTCGGTTCAAAAACGTGCCGAAGCGCGGTATAACAGGTCCCAAAAGAAACCGCTTTTAAGGGAAAAAATCCCGCAATTAAATTTTAAAAACTGAATGTGCTGGGTCTAGAAAGAAAACGAAAATATTGGTAAATAAAACTTGACGGTTCAATGATTTTGTCGCGGAATGTACGTGAGCTCATGTACACAAAGCAACGTTGAGCAAGTCTCTCGACAGTCATGGAAGCTATTCACAGCCAACAGCCCTGACCGGTTTGTGTAAACAATGGAACATAAAGAACAGTGTTCTTTCAAACAGAAACAGGTGGCAACAGTGTAGGCGCATTGTTCCTTCGCGTGGCTTTCTCAATAACAATCATGGCGTACGGAATCAGTGCTGTACATCAGATCTATGTTGTTTCTTTGATAGGGGACTGTCTTAAAACCTCCTATGCGCGTTACTATGTCCACTGCGTGCGTACCACATTATTATAAACCGGTATGAAGAATGTTGCCAAATGTAACATGCAGGTGTGCATGAAATTTTTCCATCGATTGCAAAGGAAACAATCAGCTGTCAGTCAGAGAAACTCAGGAGCTATGGAACGGGTCCGCCAATTCCAGTCCACCTATTCCGAAATACACTATCCAACCAGGAGCGTGTGGGCTTCCTGAAGAGTGTAGATACCTCATCCTGGTGTAAGCATGTGCAACTATGCTGTACGGGAAACGAGGTTTTCAAACGTAATAACAATTTAGGTACAGCGGGATTATATAGAACTACTGGTTATACCCTCGAAAAAGTATAAACAAGAGTGCGCTATTGTGCATCCCAAAACGCACCACAACCTTGTGGTTGAAGCTGTTGTGCCCCTTTCATCACACATGGATTCTTTTACGCTTAACAGGCTTGATTTTTTGCATTAACACCGCCACAACGGTAAAAATACCGCCTCATTCGAGAAAATGATATCCTCAGTTAACATTGGTTTGTCGGACAAATCTGCTACACAACATCCACAGCCTGTTAAAGGTTTTTCTCAACCAATTCAGTATTAGTTAAACCTAGAGTTGATTGGTCGTCAGCAGTTGCAATGACTTTCGTGTCGAAACATGCAGGTTTCTGTTGTCAACGAAGACGGCAATTCCTCTTGGTTCTTCTGTGATAACATGTCTGATAATAGTATGTCGACTTCATTTATTCACAAAGCCAGCCTTAGGGAACCAACTTTTCGTTCTCCGCACCAGAGACATGCAAGGTTGCATTTTCTCTGGATGTCGACATTCAAACTCGATACAGGGTTTTCGTAGCCTAAGAATTCAGCAATGTCAGCAATTAAATTGTTCAACAGTTGAAACAATCAACCCTTGATTTGGTCCTATTAGCTGTGCACAGTAGTGTTGTTCAAGTCACCAAAGGGGGAATCACCGCGAAATATCAAGCAGGCACATTTGCGCAATGTTTGGAATTAGCTACGCTGAAGACGTAGTATGCTTTTTGCAAGACGCATTGGGTCACCAGCTGAAAGTGCCAAGAATATGCAGACGATAAGTTACTATACTTACTACAGAGTAGATACTATAGCACTGTCTTTTTAACTTCATTCACTCTCGACGAGATATTACTGAACTTGCGTGCCATTAAGGGCAAGTGTACATAAAAAGTGATATGACTAGTTCAAGCTAATGGCAGCTAGTAATATATACTGGTTGTGTTAGGTTCAACTATACAGTACAAGAAACAGTCTCAATATCCGCAGTTGTTTCTCCTAGACCAACACATTGTCTTCCTAATCGCGGCCCAACAGTGTCCTCTGATTCCCGTATGACAGTTCGTCCAGTTCACGTTGCGCATGGCAAAGGCAAACTAGATTTAAGAAAACAAACCAGCCGAATATAACACACGTTTTCGACTTAGCCGCTCACGTCTCTCGATACACAATAAGATGCTTCCATCATGGTACTAATTCATTATTAAACTAGTAGAAAAACACACTGATATGAAGTGAATTCAGTTTACTAAAGAGGCCACGAAGTTGAAAAATTTCGTGCATCGCCCAGCAATTTGGCAACATGATTACACAACATTAGGTCGGAGTCCACAAGCGGTGCGGTAAACCTAGAAACACAGCACGCTGCTTCTTCGTTTCCAGGGGAAATGGTTAGTTTTTAGTCAGTACTGGTTTGCAAATCTGTATCGTTTACGAATGTAGTTTTCTGTTATGCATCGTTTGGTCAAAAATGATCATGATGGCACACTCCGTTTATTCGCACTCACTGATGAACGCCGGGCCCCAGCCCCGTGTCGCCTTACAACAAACATCAAGAGGCTTGTCAACAGACAGATACTACCGATAACAGGTCGTGGAGGCCAGAACATTGAAACGATCGATCGATTTGACCTGACCCCCGTGCCAGCAAGTAGGACTGTGGTTACATCGGTGTATCGGGGGAGTTGGTTGCCTCTGACTGGGTTAGGAGGATCGTTTTAAGTAAGCTTTTCAGGTGAAATTCCTGTAAAATGATGTGGGCTTCGGATTCTGGTTCCGGGGGGCATAACTGTGGAATGATCGATACGCCAACAATAAGCTTCACATGTTGGTTGAGAATGGGTACTTTCACTTCAGTGAGAGCAGAGTCAGGGCCTGTGGACGCTAGAATGAACAGTCTATTTTGTGAATGTGTTTAACTCTGGCTGCATTGATACAGTGGGAGCGTCAAGCGCACTGACTTGGCAAGCATTCTTCATTTCGACTAAACCCAGTAGTTCGCACAGTTACTCACCATCTTGAAGGAACTTGGGCACTCAGGTTGCAAGAAGGTATGAAAGTGGTCGGCCAGTTCCGAGTGAACATTTACGACGGCGTCAAAAAGGAATTAGAGGTTCTTGTGAACAGTTTATCCTAGTGGCAATCAGCGACATGGTTTATTAGTGCCGCCTCGCCTCAGTTGGGGCTCACGAGTGTCACGCACGCGGCATGACCGATCGATTACGGCACATAAGAAGACGGATGTGGAACAGATGAAGAAAACAACTACCAAATCAACTGTCTCATTCAGCGATGAGTTTCCCATCCGCGACCTCTTTTACACACAACAGCTACAGTACCATGAGACCATCCTACCGTCAGCTGGGTACGGTTGACTCTAAGGTACTGTATGTAATACATGTTGTGGACGGTTTTAAATCTCACACCGAATCGTCGCGATAAAAAGCAACGGAAAGTGATGCAGTATTACACAACGAACGTTATAAGGTACATGCTTTATGACACATCGTTAGCGAGTTGCTGTCTAGAAAGTAAGAGCCGAGCAACGTCAGTAGCGAGCGTTTGATACAATACAGGAAAAGGACAATTTATCGATAACGTACTGGTCAGCGACCAAACAACGCAGGTACAAAGGATATACAGACACAACAGAATTTCAGTCTAGTCAACCAAATACGCCGGAATATCGATCGAAATGAGAAAATAAGTTAAGGCAATTCCACCAAATCGTGGTAATAGGATCTGCCGCCACGGGAACTTCATAAGATGTCAGGTGACAGGCGATCGTCGCACTATAACAAACCACAGGAAACATGTGAAGTGACTAGTGTCCAGCTGCCTGAACCTAGTCAAGAACAGTCAGGGAAACTGAGGACCAGGCTCACGACCGTTCAATCAGCAGTTAACACTCGACTATTTTAGTCCCGGACTGGCTTTGCGCTACTTGAACGACATCTTGGTCTAGAGAACGGCATACAACGTAACTCGAAGTAGAATCAATAACTCTATAATGAATAGACAACTACCACACTAGTTGGTCTACATAAACTTCTATGAATCGCGATGAAACTTCCCGTGGAAAGAGTGAAAGTTTAAATTTCGTTGACATGCAGAAAGGCGTTGGAAAAAACGAATAATTCATTCACCAACAGGATGTATAATCTTTACTATGCAATATGTAGTTTAGATAGTTGACACCTAACCAATTACAAGAGTCAAGATCAATGCGATAGCGAACAAAAGGTAGAAATGCATGTGAAAAGTGGGCGAAAACGCGTAAAGTATACAAAACTAGCTTGAGGAACATTGTAACTCAAAACGGGAGTGTCAATGACCACGACTGTTCTCAGTGTTCAAGATGTTCTTCATCGTTTGGTAATCTGTCAGGAAAGCTCTAACGAGATGAACGTTGACGACAAATAACTCATAACTGAGACCGATACCTCTAAACTGTCGCTTCAATCTTAAACCAGTATATGCAAATAGAGCACGATGTGATGTCATGTGCTGGAATAAGTAAAGCGTGTCTGGACTATCTACTTCTTTGGAGCAAGACCAGTGGCTCGCAGACTCTGCCAAAGAAACGATGATGAACAACATTATGACCGATATGTTGATCTAAGCACACATGGCAGATGCTTAGAAAACACTACTGATCGGAACATACAATCTAAGAATATATGCGCGGAGTGATCAGACCTCGTAGGTTCAAGGAAAGGCTGTACGTACAGTGGTATGATAGATTCAGAATAATAAACAAACACGTTGCCATCAGACCATCTGCCACACCACTTCTGATCTTATCAGACACTTTATCAGAGTTAACATAACTCGATTATCCCACCATAAAGGGTGAGCGCAGGCTTACATTAGCAGACGACGGGAACACAAGAAAATAATTAACTAAAACAACCAATATGTCAAGGTTACTTCAAGATGTCTGTGAAGTATCGAAGATGGAGACGATAGGGTCAACGAACTTGAAGTCTCCCACCTGATGACACTTCCACTCCTTACATTCAGAGCTAACCAGGTCGTTCTTCAAGACCTAGTCTAGTGTGAAATTGAAAAGAAAAATGGGGTTGGAAAACGCCGCCATAAACCGTTTGAGGTGGTAAAGTCTGGCGATAAATTGCCACATATCATACTCCGACCAAGAGGATTGCAAAAGTGGCAACAAACTTCTCGATAAAAGCCTATCTTGATGCTTAGTGTCAAATAAAACGAAGGATCGCCATGACGCCGTACGAGCGGTATAGAACAGTCCGAAAGGCTTTAAATAAAAAATGACAAGAACCAGTTCAGAGATAGAAACGGTTTGTAGCAGATGGACTTCAAAACTAAATCAGCAACAGTGAAAACACTTTCTGAAAATCAGATTAAGTCAAACTGGTAACTTACTACGTTTTGATCTATGGAGGGACATGTTGGCAATACGACCGACGTGGAGGAATTGACACTATTGATAAAGAGAGACTTCGGTAAACTCGAGTCGGTGACAAGATTACCGAATAGAGAGTGATAATGTGGGAGTGCGGTGACAGATGAAAACTTATCATGGGCCAACGGCTGCGAAAGAGCAGAAACATAACCGTCATCGCGTGCGTTGGCGAGCTGAATTTGTTGAGTGTCGTTGATTTCTGATAAGTCAGCAGTTGGCTGGATAACACGAAGATCGGAATCGTTCTCTTTGAGGTCAGCATCATTACCACGACTGTTTATCAGCTGTCTTGAGCTGCCGTTTTCATGGGGAGTGTGACCAAGTGAGTGAGATGTCAGAAATTCGGCTTGTCTTGATAAAGTCCTGCCAGCCGTAAGTTTAGGGGAAATTACGGCGTCATCCTGTTCAATTAACGTGCTCCAATCGCTTGAACCTGAGTGGTCCGTGACACACAGTACGTTAGCATCCATGGAACCTCGTCGTCGACTTTCGCGAATGGGATGGGGAGGAAAGAAATCGGATTCCGCGTACCTGTTGTCGAGGTGGATCTCTTCCAGAGCGATTGACTGGTTTACATGAACCGATGGATCAGCAGGCAAAACGGTAGTGACAACTCGATCGGTCGCCGGCGAAGGATGCTTGTCTGTAGGCAGAACTGAATGATGATTGGGGATGGAAATGTGTTCGGATAAGCAGAGATCTAGTTCACCCAAATCCGACGCGTGCTCGGAAGCTGCTGACCTGTGAGAAAACAGCCAGACATACCATTAGTTGTACGATGGACAGGCAACTACTTTTACAACCAACCAAACTAATATAAGAACAGAGTATCAAATGATTAGACCTTCCTAAAATTGTTCGAATATTTCGTGGTAGTCGACTTTGAAGTCCTATCTGTTGTACACAAGCAACCAAAAATGTTATACACATGACTTTTACATGAAACACAAAGCCGCTGTATGCCAAAAGCCATCAAGTGGCGTTCGCTATATATTTTGGCTCAATAATGTGACACCATTTTCAACTTCTTGCACTTTGTAAGTTGAGAAGAAGGCATCAGGATGAAGAAGAAAACATGTAAGCATCTTATGGCGAAGATGGGTCGACAGAAAGAATACTTCAATAATGGCTTACATAGGTTCAGATATGAAGATGTGAAACTCAAGGATGCTCACATAATGAATGACCCCAGTGGTCGTCTGAAAGAACTGGTAAAATGTAGTTTCAAAGGAACCCACATAAATTCAGTGACAACGCTTGACGTTTCACCCAATACCATGTGGAATCAGTCAAGTGCAATACAAAAAAAAGAAAGGCTTGACTGATGCGCATCTCCCGAAGTGGTGGAGATTCAGATGAAGATGTGTCTGACTGCCATTGTGAAATAACCATGGACGATCGTGTCTTATTAGCTGTAATGAGAAATAAAAGATTTTCGCAATAACTGAATAAAAATGAACTTTCCTGAACGACATTCAAACGTGACTTTCAACTGGGGAGGACAGGGGTAACACTATGATGGTCTACTGCGATATTAATCCATTAAGAGTTCCTGTGACACAAAGCAGCAGATACAACGGAGACGCATTGTAACGCACTAACCAAACTTGATAAATAGAAGTTCGATGCCAGCCAACATATTGTAAAAAAAACCTATCAAGAATTGTCCCAGCTGACTACCGAAACCTAATCTCGTCCATTTTATCCACTAGATTTAGCACCAACAGAGTATCGTTTGTTGCGCCCTCTGAACCGTTTCACTAAGAAACATCTTCGAGAACAGGGTGACCTTGAAATTCGTCCAAGTACATTCTGGTGTGTAAAGATGAAACAGTCATGCAAAATATTATAATGACAAAAATGTGGTGCGTATACCAGGCCTATTTTGTGTAAGAAAAATTATCAATTTCAGCAGGGTTCTCCTAAACCTACCATTTTAAATTTGCACTAACTTTTCAGTTTACATGAAACCATACTTGATCGCAGCCTTCGCATTCAGATAAGCCTTTCGGCTAGCCCACTTCGAAAGGAAGCACTAGACTCGAGTTTCGCTCCTATTCATACAAGGTTGTGGTTGAGCGGTTGGATCTGATTATTCGGTCATGCCTATTGTGAGGTTGCTGGCATTGTGATTAACACGCTGATCTCACAAGCACGAGGGTCCGAGTGCAAACTCTGATCCGGACAAGGATATATACTACTGATGAGCTCTAATAAGAGCGAAACTTGAGTCTAGTGCTTTCTTTCTAAGTGGGCCAGCCGATAGGCTTATCTGAGTGCGAAGGCTACGATCAAGTATGGGTGGTGTTCAATTTTGAAGAAAGGAAACCTATTTCTGTAATTGGTCTTGTAACCATCGTAGTGAATTATACACAATTGATGCAAATTATGTAATCAACACTAAACGAATCGCAAGGTGGCTGAAACAACTAATAAGGGAAAAGATACGGAAAGCGATAAGAAAACAGAAGAGCGTCAAAATTTATAGGCGGACGAAAGTAATAAGGGAAATACATAGATCTATAGTCCGGGGGTCATCGGCTTAGATTGTTTGTCATTTCCAGTACCGTCTTCAATCAACTGACCTCAGAAACAGATTACTTGTAGAGATTCCTAAATATGTTACTACGTAAACGTAAAAGATCTCGTGCACCCATATCTGGCTGGCTGTTCGATTAGTGGTCGTTATGTTAACAACCACCCATATAAACCAGACTTACAAGCGTTTGACGTCTCCAACACCAGGTCGTACATGAGATCGGCCCTCATCTGTCGGTGGCTGAGTTGTCATGCCTAGACGAACGGTAGCTGGCGACGTGTCAAACACACTGCACACCTGGTGTTCAGCTGTGCGTGGAAACACGGAAAAATGATGATACAAGGAAGACGATTTAGCATCCAAATGGTCACGACCGACAGAGGAACCACTGTTGAGTGCACCGTGGGCGGCCGTTATATGCGTGTGCAATATGCCCAGACAGATGGCAATCATACACGGAACGAGCACATCATCCTGAGAATTCTGTGGATAACGGAGTGGACATAAACAGTATGTGTAAAACATTTATTCATAGTAATACAGGGTTTGTAGGTTAGTCAGTTCAAAATTCACAAACATTCCCTAAACTTGTTTAAAACATTCAGAAATCAACCCAAATATCTTTTAAAGCTGCATATACGAAGAAGCAAACAAACAAACTCACTCTATACAGTCACGACTGTACATGGGTAATAACCTTTTCGTGATGTCATCACTATCATTAAATGAGGGTTTTATCGAATGAGATTTTACACAAAACCCGGAACGAGAATTTAGCTGGAATTTACTTAACATTTAACATAGCGTTTCATTTCAATTTTTCCTCCAATGGGCCGATCAAACCAATACACAGCAGCTATTTCTTCCTGTGCCTCTTGACGTAAAGCAGTTGATTCTGTTATGAGGTTGAGTTTATCATGCTTTCTACAGTATCGAAAATCCAAATACGTCAGCACAGACTTTAGCGTTTTTTTCTTCTCCACTTCTTCAGTTTTCCAACTTTTGTTCCGTATGATACTCTTTTGTGTACCATTTTCATAGAGTTTTCGCAATTTCTTCGAGTTTTTAACTTACTCGCTTTTTCGAGTCTGGAACCAGATTCAATTGTTGTTTGTCCAGCATTTGAACAAAACAGTCAGAAAACGAAAACTGGTAGATGCAAGCATTTCGTATTGACTCATCAGTACCAAATTTACAATAACAT
>JTDE01021119.1:0-70512 GCA_014338405.1 Paragonimus skrjabini miyazakii
GATTTTTAGGTACACCTGTTTTTTTCCCATTGCAACACCACTGGTATATTTGAAGAAATCTTTATATTTGTCCCTTAATACGCATTTTAATATTTCATGAAAAATTTGAAAAATATCTTTTCGCGCCTAAATGGCCGTTTCCAACTCGTTTCGGGCTTGAAACACCATACCGGCGAACTTCACTATTGCTGTATCGGGTACTTGAATGTGACCCAGAGCGGCTGTGTTCTCTGAAAGCAGGGCAAGACGAGAAGCTTCAAGAGCATGAAGTTCTAGACGTAGTCCTCACCGTTTTGTTGCTTAATCGGCGGTTATGATTTCTGCATGTGACTCCCACTGGTGCATTTCACTGGAGTGGTGCTCGATAATTGAGTCGGTGAATCTTCCCAACCCATTCAAGGAAATCGTTGATATTAATGCATGCACATGCACAGTGTACATAGCTATACAAATCTGTGCATAATATTAATCCATCGTATAAAACAGGTTGCAATAAATAATAGGAGGCAGCGAAATCATTAATGCAACGGGCCCACCAAAATCGCGAAACTAGTTCCCCGCTCTTTGGGTCGTATGCCTGAAGTTCATGCTTACGCCATTCGAAAGCCGCAACAAACAGGCGGTGAGTTTGGAGGCAAGCTTTATTTATTGATTCACTAACCGTTAAACGAGCGGATCTAAATGTGAAAAACCGAGAGCTCTAGGGAGTGAAACTTATGGGAACGCCTATGTAGTGAATCTAAACACTACAAAAGTTGAGTACGAACGGGCAACCAAAGTATATCGTAAATAAAATGAACTGACTGACAATAGTACGTGAGCGTTCGTTGGTGTGGAGTTTCACCACGATGAATTAAGATATCCAGTGGAGAGGATACATCGTACTTGTCCAAAGGAATGTTTAATTCACAGCGAAAACAGTTGTGGCGGCCGGAAAATCCGGAGATGTGCAGAAGTAGATGTTTGCTTCCGTTAAGTTCAGTTCAGTTTCCAGGACGAAACGGCTTCAGCCAGAAATTGTCCAGCTTTTACACCAGTGAGCTTCTGACGGTGCTCGTTGCTGCGACGTTAATGTGAAGAGATTTTGCTCTTCCTTGAGTTATTATGAGGGCCACCTGATAAAAGCCGAGGGTTTCAAGTTATCAGTGCAATCAGAACACAATAAGTTCACAGCTACCACCGATACGCACAAGTTTATCCTCCTACTGAAATGACGAGAACCAAGGGTCAAGTTTATGACCGATGAGGGTTTGATCCCCATAACCTATACTTTCAGATGCTGAGACTAACTTTGTAAATAAAACAAAACAATGAATGAAATTTAGAACAGGTAACAACAATAGCAATTAGGGCTGAAAAGTTGACTGATTTAACTCTATGACGAGGAGAGTACTCGGGAAACTCATCCAAACTGAACGCTCACAACAGGTGCGGGAAGAAGGATGGCAAGCACTCATCTAGCTTCCTTTTGAACTCTATCACACTATCAGAGAACACTACATCCTGTGAAAGCATGTTCTAACAATTGGTGACTTGACACACGAAGAAGTTAGACCTGATCGATGTAACAACCCTCTTCTTCTCCGACTTGAGACTGTGGCCTCGGAGGTGTGAGTTTGTATGCAGGCTGAACAGAGATTTCACTTCAACTCCGGCTATTCCCTTAAGAATCTTGAAGGTTTCTATCAAATCTCCTCTCACCCTCTTTTGCGCCAGAGAAAACAGATCCTTAGTCTATATTCATACCAGTTATCTTGAATTCCTTCAAGCAACCTTGTAAGACTCCTCCAAACTTTCTGACGTAACTTCACGTCGTTTACCATGTGCGGGCTCCCGGCCTACACATAGTGTTCCAGTTGTGGCCTAACATAAACTTTATAAAGCGGCAACAACATCTCCGGTTTCCTTGACGCGAACGTTTTCCTCAACATACACAGCGCCCTATTTCCCTTTCACTCCGCCACTATACGCTGTTGTGATGCTTTGAGTTTCCCCTCTATGAGTATACCTAGGTCCTTGGTAGTTGCTACCATCTACAGCTCTTTCTCCCCCGTGTTTGCCAAAATACCCGACTGATCCTGGTTGTTCCTCAGTGAACAGCTGATTATAGTTGTCTACATTCATGGGTAAGTACCATTCATTTGACAACTTCTGAACAGCATTCAAGTACGCCCGCATGCCGGTGGTCTTTAACTTACCGGAAATAAGCACACAAGCGTCACGGAACAGAGTGAAAACGAACGACTCTCAACTTTCGAGAAAAATCATATTGTCGACGCGTATGGTTTGAACATCAAGTGTATAGATAAATTTGGGAGGGAGAATGGTGCAAAAAAACAAAATACTATAAAAACGGTACAATTATCACAACGATATCGGCCGTCAGAAAGGATGAATGTCCACAGAAAATCCGATCGACGTTCATAATTCAAACTATCATTGGAATGGTCGGGGTGCATTCCCAACGGTACTGGTCAAACTACTGTAATTCAAAGGAATGTGATCTACAGTATAGAAGATGACGCGGATTCATTATACAGCCATGAGTGAAGCTGCGAGGCCCACACCAACACACCAATTTTGATATGAACAAAAACGGTGACACTAAAAACGCAACTCTCAAGTATCAGGAGCATAAATTTTTTGGGACGTCCATTTTCTCAAAGGATTCGGTTGACTTATGCCTTCTTCATTTTGGGTGTATGCCAATATACGTAGTCGCAGTACACGACCACCTATAAATTGGTACTGTAGAGTCTGTTGCCGTTTACCCTCTTGTTGTGCACTATTTTTCACACCTGTTACACTCGTTCCACACACAAACTACCTGGCTGCTGCTTTTACGTGGTCGTTGTTACCGGGAGTTGACTATGACAACAGTTCATTCTAGTGCGCTGGAAGAACTGAATTCGCCGGAATTTCTCTGTTATTCAAGAGAAGCGTTCTTGCAACATATAGTGGACCTAGTGTGGTGGAATGTATCGTGAACAGTCACTGTGTATTGTTTTGTAACATTGCCGACTTGTTTTATGGTTCCAACACAGTAGAACGTAAAACATTTACACTTGTGATTGACGGTTGTAAAACAAATATTCAAGCGGAGGGGAAAGCTTTTCGTTCAAAATTTGATAGTTTCGCTTTGTGCAAATGTTTGTTTAAGTTGTTCAGTGCACATTTCCGCAATAGTTACCGAGTGCATTCATTTCAATCTAAATATATTTGTTCACTAGTTGCGTTCAATTGTCTGTAACTGTAGGTACAAGTCAGAAAGCCAGATTGAACTGACAGATTGTTGAAAAACTGTTGTCTTTTACTTGATTACTTATTTTTAAAAATTAACTTTCGGATAATTTATAATCTCCATCACGTCTCTATCTATATCAATCTACAATACTTATTCGTGTCTATCGAAAAATTAAAATACTATTTGCTCACTAATATGGAAATATGAGATATTTTCTTGTTTCTTCGAAAAACTGTAAGACGCAAGATGGTACTTATTGAAAAAAATCGTTATACTTGTTTAATTGTTTGCAGGTTTCCAACGTCACCGGCAGTTTTTCGTTTGTTTTCCAAATGTTATACTGATTTCCTTCTTTCTTAATTCTTTCAGACAATGTAATGAAATCAGTCACATTTATTCCGGCTGATTTGACATCGTAACATTCATTAAAACTACTGACCATGACGAATCACACAATACTGTTGCAGTTCATGGATGAATTTAATCGGGAATTGTGCGCATCATACAAGTTTGTTACAGCGTGTACATATTCTTGTTCTTTGAATCACAGAAATTCGAACGAACTGAGAGTATTCGAATACAATGCAGCAGTATGCATTCAAGCTTGGTTTCGAGGAATTCGGATACGGTGTTATTTAAAGTAGATAATTAAAGTTAATCAGCTGACTAATCCTTGTAACGCCAGATTTTTAAATGGATGCTGTGTAACTATACAAAAATTGTGGCGCGGCTTCTTGGGCCGTCGAGTATATCGTCGCATGTTGTCTGAAGCGGTAGTCCAAATGCGACGTAATCACTATGCGCAGTGTGCTGCAAAGGTATTTAATCGCTTTGATCATATTATGTTTGTCTTGTATGTATGTGTAGATCCAAAGTGTTTGGAGAGGATATCGAAGTAGAAAATACAGATTTAATTTTTATGCAAGAAAGGTGTATTTAGAAACGCTGAAGGAAGTCGGCAAATATATCAGGTGAGCATATTTTACCGCTTTCACGGTTCATACTTTAATTGAGAACTCGACTTTCAGAATACGAGCATGATCAAGATGATCACCAACAAGTCACTGTAGAAACCAATGAGCAAGATCGTCTTTGGGAGTGGGCTAAACTGCATCATTATTTCATTTCGACGTTTGCACAGCCTGGCGTGTACAATGCACCCAACAAAAGGTGAGTTCTGCTTTTTTCTATCTGCCGTTTAGATCGAATCTTAGATAACGTGTGATTTTGATGACGATGTAATACAAACTGCAATTTTTAAATAAGCTAACGAAAAACACAATCTATTGAAGCTAAACACCAAAATACGGAGTCGTCCTGTGAGTGAGTGCTCTGCAACTCTTAGTACTACCGTCTAATCCTCCACCGTGTTTTGGTGTTTTCAACCGAAATTCGTCGACTATATGCGATGCTATGAATTACTATTACTGATATGTAAAGTTTAACTCACCTAATTGCTACTAAACAACAGTAACCAATTGACAGTTGTATAAATTCATCATCATAACCAGTCCACGAAAAGCGAACAAAGTTTTATTACTATTATGAAAAAAGACTATGTTGGTTGCCTATTGACAACATTAAGGCAAATGGCTCAAGTAGAAACGTCCAGGATATGTAAGTTGCCGCTGTAAAGTGGCATAAGTTTTTCCGTGAATGATGGGAACGTGAGCACATACAACCAATTTTCGGCACACTGATGATTCAGTGTCGATTACTGTAGAGATTTCTGCAATCTAAATGTAGCTTTCAACAAACAACCGAACACAAACAATCAACCCGGACTAATAAAGTTGCCAGGAAATTTGACAGTTTCAAAGAACAAATATACCAAAGAGGAGTCACGTCAGTTATCGATTGGCGCAGCCATGTGAAATTCTTCTGCCAACTTGTTTGTTAGCTTTGTGATCCACAGGGTACTTTATTGGCAGTCCGATAGGCAATCAGTTTCAGTGGCCTAAAGGTTGCCTTCGCTTGGTTGGGTTCCTCATAAAGAAAGAACAGAACGTGACACTGACGGCTACAATGACCCTATCATAAAAACTATGCCTAACTCTAGTTTACAACCTAGTTATTTGTTTTTGATGTACAAGCATATTGATGTTGAACCTCAAAGGTTATGTATTGTTTTTGCGGGTTATGTCCCTTTCATTCTTTCTGTTTTACTTTAACGAGCGGCTGTGTATTCATTGATATAACAGCCATATACTAGTACCATCGATACACATCGACTTGAGTGATGGTCCTGTATTGATTATACATTGGAGGTGTATTTTAATCGTCGTTCAGGAATAAAAATAAACAAACTGGTAAACGAATACGGTACGTAAGGTGTCATACAGACGTGTACATGTTGTTAATGTTATCAAGAATTAATTTAATCTGGGTTTGTTCAACAGGGAAAAGACACATTTTTGTTACCATGGCTTTTATCTTCAGCCAAAAAGCGATGGAATCCAAAGGTAATGTGATAGCAAGTTGAAGTGCCGTGGCTGTTTTTGTGTGAGCTATTCTGCGAAACGTTTCACGGTTGGTAAGTTTCAAAAATATCTGATGACCGTTGCTCATCAGAAGTTGCAGAATTTACGTTTCTGGCCGGTTGGATCTTGCTTCATTTCAACACAAATATTTACTTGGATAACCTCGGCTAGCTTCTTAGACTGCGACGCGATCGCATGGGTGAGGATTGTAAAGCGGCGAAGTAATACGCTGAGCAGTGGAAACTGAGAATTACACTACCATCTGTAACCACGTTGCTGCATACAGATACACGCACAACGTATAGAACGCCAAAAAGTGTGAAATATGGACGCGAATACACCCAGGACTGATGATAATGAACGGCAGACATAATAACCTCCAATAACGACATTAATAATACATGACCGCGTTTAAGTTGGGGATCACCCGACTAATACGCATAGTATAGGCTAGAGCAAAGTGGAAATAAGGAACGGACTCACCGACTTGCGCTGAGGGTGCGGGCAAAACTGTGCCGAAGGAAGGCGCTGAGAAAATGATCACCAACTCGGAATAGTTAACCAAAGGAAAAACAAGCTTACAAGTATTTACTAGTGGAGCTCACCATTTATTGGTTACCGAGAAGTAAAACGTTCGGAAAAGAAATGGTCATTAATGGTGTTCACCAATTTGCTGTAGTGGTTCAAAGAAAAGCGCGAAAAAGATCATTATTTGGGCTTACCAATTTGTATTGGACACGTGGACATGCACTCGACCCTCGTCCACTAATATTTAGAATGGCTTCCTTGGACCACGGTCGAAACGTAGTCCAATCAGACATTGCACTAAGAGAACGCAGTAGAGCCTTGAAACAAACCGTGTGTTTCCAGTAACGTTTAGAAATACGACAAATCGTTAGCTCTGTTCTATTTTGCAACCAACAGCAGCAACCAAGAGGAAAAAAAGGAAGTGGGCGAGGCAGGTTATGGCTCACCCGCGGCATTCAAAAGCGTGCCAGACAAAATATACTTGGAACATTTGATTGCATTAAACAACACTTCGAAATGTCCGGGAATAACAGATGAATCGCTACGATGAAAGCACGCGTTTGCTGCATGCAATTAGCTGTAAAGCTGGAGAAAGTGTCACTTAGTTCATATCAGGTCTCCTGTAGCAGACGTGCACAAAATCATGCGTACGGAACAGACAAGCAAGAAAACACGGTTGCAGCTGGAATCCTTAGAGAAGTCACACGATTGTAAGTCGCTAGATAATTAACCGATGGTGGTGCTGCTAACCTGTTCTGCCCCATTGAACATTTCTCTTGGTTGGCGATATGTACATATTCTTAAAGTGTTAGGCTGTCACAGCGACTGAAAACAAACTATGCTGTTATGCGTGTTTTTGATCAGCTTCTCACGTTACATTTCACATTCACTTCCGCGATCCACATCTTGCACTAACCCGATGGAACAAGTTCGGGTAACGTGTGAAGTATGGATATGGATAACTCGGATCGTAAGTTAGCTTAATGCTCCTTTTTGTCGCCAACGTCGGTAGGAAATTAAACCGTTAGTGAACACCTGATATAACCTCATTTTTTGATGTTTGTATCTCAGGTGTGCCCTTCCGTGTATAATTCAAGGTCCAGTGTGCTGGTGGTACGTGCAGATGTGAAACATACAAGGCACAATGAGGCTGAACAAAAGTTGCTTCGTGACCAAGATCGCGGTAAATAAGAACAAAAACAGTCCTATTGAGTGAAATGAATTGGTTATCCACAGTATGCCAGTAGAGGTTTGGCCGTTTTTGTTTGCGTGTGTGCTGCTCACATTTGTCATACAAATTGCTCACAGATTTTTCTAAATTTACAGAATAAACGCCTCACCTATACATTCAAGATATTGAAGTTTTTCAGGTAATTTACTAATTATAAAAACATATTGATCGCCTGCACAGCGGACCAAAAACAATCGAACAACTCCTTCAATCTGTTCGTTCGGATCTTGCTAAAGAAAGCATGCCGGATTATAAACACCGTCGAACAGACGCACACAAATCCACAGAGGAAGGCACAAACGTGAAATTCCCGCCAATTGTCGAAACGAGACCAAAAGGACCCTTCAGGGCTACCGAGGAAGTGCGCCAGTGGAGAAATGCTCCATTGTCACTTTCACTGCGGGTGACAACCGATTACTTTTCATTGGAAAAAGCCCGAGAACAATTGAAGTTTGATGAGTGGGCTGGAAGAGTACATGACAAACCGTAAGTTGCAGTGGTGGTAACGTTTGATGAATAGTTAAAGAGTTTTCAAAAAGGCTGATTTAATGCAGGTGAAAGACCATGTGAACTCAATTTGAGGATAAGACATAAATTGATGTAGCCTAGAAGGTTTAACCCATCAGTCTATGATTTGCATCTGCGGCGTGATGTATAGGGCTATATCTTGGCTGCTGATAATAAAATATTCAGGGCCCGAGAAAATACACAGAAATACGTTCGGCTACTGGCGAATAATTTATTACGCTCCTGAGAAAATCCTGTTACGTTAAGTCTTATAAGTAGGTGTCTGTGAGAGCCACGTGTTGATCACTACGTCAATGACTGTACGTTAAATACGCTGGCACTTTCACATTCAAACATTTCATGACAGCTTGAACATCACTCAAAATTGATCGCAGCTGTTGCGTATCCCGTAGACGGTCAGGTCAGCTCCTTTCGAAAAGAGGCACTTGACTTGAGTTTAACTATTGTTGGAACTCTTCAGTAGTGCCTATCTTTGGCAAGACCTAGGCTAGAACTCCGGCCATGCTTTCATGAGGCAACCGTGTTTACCAACGCGCCATTGACTCCACGTTAAGATCAGTTGAATCATCATATGGGAACTCTCAGCAGATTTGATTGTAGATAATGATCAACTTACCCGATCGTTTCGATCGGAGACACAGTAGCTGTCTTGTTACATCCAGTCGATAGCCCCATGGCTAGAACTTCGCTCCACTTTGGAGTCACCGAAATCATTAACTGGTTGGGCAATATTTTAATTTCTGTAAACTCTCTTGCTACTCATCAGTTAATTCGTCGTGTTCTATGATAACTATGCAGGTTGTCTGGACACCACCTAGGACGGTTTAGTAGCGTACATTCTAGTCCTTATTCCAGAAATCGCACTTTGTCAACCGAACTGAAATCTGAAATTTTAAGTGACCTGTTTGAAAGTATTTTGAACCAGAAGACACGATCATAATTTTTGTCCTTTCTAAAAGTTGCTTGGCCACCTAAACACTATTTATCAATAATTGATAGACCTAATCGGCCATACCAGACATGAAGCGGATGTAATGGTGGTCAGTATATCCCGGTCACAACCTGAAAGACAGTGTTCAGCTTTGGGCCTGAACAAGGTGGCGCAGTACCATCGAGTTTCAATCGACGTGTCAAACTGTGATTTAGCTTAGCAGTTTGGACAGTGCCAAGCGAAGATGTCTAGACTATTTTTGGAAGCCGTGATCAGATGCGGACGTTTCATTATTTATGAGTATCCTAAATATAGTATTTTGTGATTGTCGTAACAGCTTTTTAATGGTGACCGTGAAACCTACTCCACTACCATTCATGTTCTCTCGTCCTGGTAGCTTTCACACCGGTACAGTTCCTTCCCCCAAATATCAACGAATGCACATGACCACAAGTGAGTATGGACCGATCAGCTACGGAACCAAACATTTCCGTTTCTACGAAGACACCGATGAGTCACAGGCGAGAAAAATTATTCAAGAGGAATCACAAAATGGACGTACAAAATCTGCGAAACCTCGTTTCCGCACTGTTTTGCCACCAATTGCTGTGTTTGATCGGTTCAACAAAGAATACATTCCTGGCTATGCTGAAGGATATACTGGCGTCGATTCAAAGCATTGCAGTTGACCGTGCATTATTGGCAAATGGTGCTGGTTTTTCGGCCTAGTAAGACACCATCGTTGACACTGGACAGATCTCGATTTTTTGTTTATTTGCATTCATTTATCGAAATTGTAATCATGCTTACGCTAAATATAATAAACTATTGTAATTCAGAATTTAGTTAAATCTCTGTGAAATCCATCAGGCCAGAATGTGTTCACGGCGTCGTAAGTTCTTGGGTTTATGTAGTACTGAGAACGTTTAACTGCTTGCACCCCCAGTCTACTATTGATGATTTAAACAATATGCTCTGAAATGATTCAGGTAAAGTTTACGGATAGGACCAAGCTAAGGACACTCACGAGCATCTGAATCCACGTTAGACTACACGAAATAATAATAGTAATTTTGGTGGTAGGATTGCGGCATTGTTAACATTGAAGTTGATAGAAAATATACAAAACTGAGAATAACCCAGCTGTAACTGATCAAGCATGCTTCAAGCGTATTTTTGAGATTCATCGGACAACAAACTAACAACAAAAATTAGACGAAAGGTACTTTTACTCTACCGCAGTGATTCTGTTAAAAAGATACAGAAAAACTCGACTTTGTATTTTGGATATGCACACTAAGTTTGCGCCTGAATTTGTCTAAAGATGAAACTGTTTCAAAAGACTCTAGTAAGCTGTTTCAGATTAAACACACTATAAAGCCAAAAGTGGGTTCTCCAGAAGTTGAACATCTTGGTTAATAATTCAAGTGTAGAATGCATTTCTTACCGTGGCTATTTGAATGGGATACGTTATACTTTCTAATGGGTTACAAGGTTGATAGAAAAATCTACGGGTTAAGATAAGGTCTAATCTTTCACATTGTAAAAGTCTGTTGTGTCAGTTTGCCAGGCCTATGAGGATGAAGAAGCAAGTGAAGTGTCGTATCTCAGTTTGTGGTTTTTCGTAATTTTTGCTCAGTGTGCACAGACAGTGGTAAATATATGGCTTACACGCAGAAACTGGGAAATAATTCGGTTGACGAGCACATCTGAAAAAATACTGGTAATTGTTCATAGTGCCATTTAAGTCAGTAATAATTTTATATGAACTGATAATTCAGCTTTCTGATTAATCCAAAAGCATGAATATTGAAACTGTTTATAAGTCGTGTTAAGTAAACTGCATTAGAATTAGGTAAGGTCTGTTTCTGTCGCAAAATTCTTTCACCTGAATCTGTTGTACACAGATTTTTCTCAAAAGCCCGGCACGGTTTGAGGTTCACGCGGTTTGCAAGTTTTTCTATGATATGGAAGTGAAATCATGACAAAATTTCCTCGAGGAACGAGTAACTCCGAATGACGTTTTACGAAAATTTCAAAATATCCACCCGTTGGTTGTTTCAGTATGCAATGCCGTGTACAGTAAAAGCTCGGCAAACATGCGGGATACGTTAATTAACGGTCACGGGCTGTGCAATACGATTAGGCAGCCAACCGATTACACATCCCGAGCGTTTCAAAATACGCTACGGAAGTGTTTGATGGGATTTGATGTAATAAAGAACCTGGCCGAAAGAAGTGTTGATCTTCTGGTCATCCATAATAAATTAGTGCTCATGCATACTCTGTTACAAGCACAACACAGACCGGTTAGCATCGGCTACTCAGAGGGACGATAAATCGTTATACGATATAAGTTTAAAACGACTGGAGTAAATTATTAGAAGTCTGAACGAGTTGAAACTTTTGATGGAAACTATGGATCAAAACAGTGTACGGATAAACTGGAACATGACACCATTACAGTTTAAACAAAACTGATAATATCACAGGAGTAATTTCACCTTTGCAGTGAACTAAGATTGCTCGGCGTCACTCAGATTTTTTATTGTGTTATTTCGGTGTACCGATATTGTGCGAGGTCATGAAATGATTGATCATGAATGTCAACCATTGAGGCTCTGATGTAAATAAAGCTGACATATATCAACGAGAATGCATGCAATACTCTATCTGCTCAAATAAGAAGGGTGTCAATGTTGAATATGGATTCATTCAAAATTAGTTTAATTTAATGTATTCAAAACGTTTAACCTTTGAGCACTTGGAACGAACTAAAAGGTAAAATTGTTCGCAAATTCATAAAGCAAACCAAACAAGATACAAAGCCATTTTTTATGTTTGAGAAAAAACAACAGTACATCTGAAACGGTCAGTACCTACTTCCGATTAGGAGATCAAAATGACAAAAAATCGTTACCGATGTGCTAAATTGTCTGTCCAAGGGTATTTTATATAATGTTGGTTAACTATAGGGTTAAATAAAGTAAAACAAATTGGCATGTATTTAAAAATCTATCTTCTGGTACTAAAACTTCAGCGTTTGACTTCAAAACGATGTCTTTATTTTTTGAAAATATCTCTACAGATCATCAAGTTTTTCGCCTCATATTCGACGTGAAATTCCTGCTTGACGGTTTCCTTCATCAGCAAACAAACGGAGTGTTTAGTGGATCTTCCTTTTAATCCCGGCTGGCTGATATGTTTGTAAGTGGGTTCGAACGTGATCAGATTATAAGTTCGTTTCAAAGTTTGTACTTCTGTTGTACTGATAAGGACCAGGTATTCCTAATAACACAGTCCGCGAGATGTCGTCTTATTCGCTTGCAGATTTAATAAAACATGCTGTTTTATGCCGTATATAAGAGAGGAAAGTGAAGGTCTGTTTCCGTTTTCTGCAGGTTGCTTTACTCAAAGGACCAGAAGGTTCAGTGAAGAAGAATGCACACGTAAGGTCGCCTTAGGCAATTTTATTTCAACGGATTTGTGCCTATTAAGCGTAAGACAAAACGTTATCTTTATGAACACGGTAGGTAGATTCAACACTACACAAGGGATTATTAGGAGGATTTTTCAAACTCCGTACCTTCTGCTCGATTTATTGCGAAGAACACCATAGGAGAACTACCACACGATCTATCTCTCGGTATGAGAAGGTAAAAATCTTTGTTATTCCGCCCCTTAAAACCAGATCATTGTTACAATTAGCAACCGCAAGCTCTACAACGTATATCAGATTACTTTCTATACCGCAACATTACAATCCGGGTTCAGAAGTGTGCGCGTGCTGTTTCTCAATGCGAAGGTGGGTAGCGATAATTTAAACTACTTTTAATTTTTAAGCTCCAGTGACCTGGTTTTTTGATTCGACTATTCACGACCCACCTCTGACTTTTCTCAACACTTTGGTTAAGATAGGTTATTCACTGTGCGATTATGCTGATGAGAGGTTGTTTCTGGTCGACAGCACATTTGCAACAAAAACGGTGTTAGAAGCTACTTCGCATTGTTTCGAGTTGAACATCACCCACAACTGATCGCAGCTGTCGCATCCCCATAGACTTTCGAGTCGGCCCCTTTTGAAAAGAAGCACTAGACTCGAGGTTCGCTCTCATTAGAGCTCGTCGGTAGTGAATGTCATCGCCACTGCCGGGACTTGAACCACTTAGCATTGCGTTAAGTGCTTCAGAATACGGCTTACAGCGTCGAAGTGTAAAGTGATTCTGGAAGTCTGTTGTGATAACACAGATGTGATGTTGGTTAATGAAGGTGCAAAAATTGTTGACGGGTTTATATATCTAGGAGGCTGTACCAGCGGCTGCGGAAGTGTAGGGAATGAAATAGAGGCGTGTATGTCTGAAGCTAGGGCGGCATTCGTTAATTTCGGACACCCCTGGCAACAAAAAGCACGTCTCTGAGCCTTAAAAGTTGCGTATATAGGGGGGCAGTGAGAGCTGTCTTGACTACTCAAAGTAGACGAGGTGAACCATCTTCAGGTATTTGATCACCGATGTCTGCGTTCGACCGTCCACGTCGAGTGGTGCCAACGAGTAAGAAACAAAGTACTAGGAAACGGGTATTTTATAGTGATTGTCAATCAAGTTCTTTTATTATCTCTAAATGGTTAGGCCATCTTAGGCTAGGTTATCTTTTTAGTGGTTAGGCCAAGGGATAATGACATCAGTTAGTCGACTGCCATCGTGCATTCTTCGCTGACGATACGGTCGACCAGCGTAAGATGCGCAGTGAACAGATGACTACTAGACCTAGAGAAATAAGGTCGTTCACCATGGGGCTGGCCAAATGTAGATCGGGTTCGCCTGCCGGGCTGAGGTTCGTGCGGCCTACATAGTCGGTGGCTGGAGAAATTAAGTGAGATGGCGGCTGATCGGGCTCGGTAGCATAAATTTTGTCGTTGTTTGGTCGAGTTGTTTGTGAAGTGAGTGCTTTCATTGACGCGGGGCTATGAAAGCCGTAAGAAGGTTGTCTTGCTTATAGCACCTTACTTTCATTTATAGTTCGATTGTCTATTTGCAAGGTTCAGGCACCTTGGTCCTGAATGCTTGAATATAGTTGTAGCCATTTTTAGTAGGTAGGTCCCTTCCCCCTCTTTTTTCTTCTCTCTTCCTGTAGGGCTTTTACAATTTTCTTCACCGTTGTGTGGCACTGGGCATCAGTGAGAACCACTGGTATATTACTGCCTGTGATGCTGTTGTGAGTGCTACAAAGCGTTGCATCAGTTGACGTTACAGTCAAATTACCCCGGATTAGTTTATCATGGTTTTTCACGTTTTGCTGCTTCATGGTCTGGGCGACCGAGCAAACCGATAAATGAGCGAGGAATTCGGCACCGCCGTCGGATTTTTGTCTGCTGTGAGGCAACGTGTAAACGTCCTTAACCTTCACAAATCACGTACATCGAACTTAGTACGCACTGCTGTCCACAGACCTCTCCTGTCTTCAGTTTATAGTGTAATAACAGCTTGGGTGTTTGACCGAAAATGGGCCAATGCGATCTAGATGGGCAGTAAATTATCACGATAGCGACTCAGATAGCTAAGGGAGAAGAGTGCATGTGGAGGAAGTAAACTTGTGTGTTGAACGCAATGCTACTTTCAATGTTCAGCCAACTCTTCATGTCTGAATATTGATAATCCCAACAGAGGACATTGCACATGATATCGCGGCGCTCTTCACTAACGAAGCAACCCGTTTTGCTTAAACTATTTTTAACAATCAGGAGGTAAAGTATTCCTTATAAAGGCTGAAAGCTTACCTCTCGTTTCACTGTGCTCTTGGTTAATATGAGTGTGATCCTTTAGCCAACAGTTGATGTGATGGTATTTTTGATATTCAGGTAGTCCGCTAAGTAAACATTTGAGGCCTGTTTACTAAGATGAAACGGCAACTGCGTCTATGTTGACGGTAACAACAGCGGAGGAAAAAAAGAGAACAAATCCGGTTACAAAGGTTCTATATATTTTTAGGTAATTTTGTGGGAGCATAAGTTAATCGTTTCGAATTATCAGGGAGTAAAGACAGATTCACCGTAACAGATAGAGAATGAGTTACACTGGGATGTTTTAAAAGCCCATCACATTGTGCATCATTAATTCTAAAGACAAACCGATGACTCACCTTCGCAGTAAAAGGTCCATTGGAATAAAGACCACTAAGAGGCATTGCATTGTTCCTTTTCAATATAGAAACAAGGTTAGTGTTAGTATGATTGACAGTATGATCAGAATCTGAAGCATAAGACGCCGATTTACGATGGGTAACCGCTGGTTGCAATAATCTGCCCTATGGGAATGTCTTGAATGAATATGATACGAAGAAGCTTCAAACCCACAGTTGGCTTGGAATGAGCCTGTACTGACTCAAGCAAACAAACTGAGTGAGTGGCAACCTGAGTGGTGTAGCCTCAGTCAGTATTCGAGATATGACGAAAATGCTGAAAGCTTACGTGGCGTGGCAAGACCAGCATGTCATTCGTTCAACTGAATATTCTTTTCGGTATCTTTAACCGTAATCAACAGAGAACATGTGTACTACACGTCGAAACTCAGTTATACATGCTTACACTTTGCCATTAATAAAACTCATCCCGGTTTGATCGTTTAATTAGTTCTGGGTTGTTGGTCAAGCAGTTCGATGGTGAGTTGATAATCACGGCTCAGGCGAATTTGATACTGCAGTCTCTTAGGTATAGAGCGCAGAAGCACACTCCGTAGGGGCTTCCGTCCATCATGTCTTGTTTGCAGTTGCTTCACACTTTTATGAGGGACAATTTGCTGTGACTCAGACTTAGTTGGTTTATTACTGACCGGTATGTCACGTGGCTAACAAAGTAAATGCAATTTTGTGCATCTTAATCTTTAATTGTCCTTGCAGAAAAAGTTCTGGCAATTGGTTGTGCACGCCACTGATGGGCAACTGCATATCGATAAGGTTTTCTCTACAGTTTAAAAGTTTAATTCAGCCAAAACGCAGGAATTGGAGCCCCAGCGGCAGTAGTGAGTGTAAACTGGCAATCCGAGGTCCACTGTGTTCATTTACATGGGGTGAAAAGAAGGTGTGGCTCACTCTTAGCGGTAACTTACGAACGAATGCAAAACGTAAGTTCTGAAGATGATACAATACGATTCCTTCAGTTGGATTTAGTGTTTCCGTCCAAAGCCAATAATGTCACTATTTAACTTCAAATTTAGCACCGTGGGGCAACGTGCTTAAATCAGTGAGTTCGGCGGAAGTCCTAATCACGGGGTTATCGATTGGAGTTAACAAGTACAGTTACTTTGTCTCCAACCGGGCCAATCGGGCAACCTAATCATGAATCACAACCGAAAGTGGTTGAGCTTTCACTTATGATAATTCGGTCGTGCCTAACGTGAAGTCAATGGCGCAGTGATAAATACGGTCGCCTCATGAACAGCATGTCCGTGGTTCAAGTCCCGGCAGTGGCGATGATATGCACTACTGACGAGCTCTAATGAGAGCGAAACTCGAGCCTAGTGCTTCTTTTCGAAAGGGGCTGACGGGAAAGTCTGTGGGAATGTGACAGCTGTGATCAATTGTGGGTGATGTTTAACTTGAAATCTACCAAATCCACGACCGTTCATCAGAAATAAGAGTAAGTTTTAGGGAACGTCATTTTTTTCCGACCAAAACCGACCTCTTTCCAAAGGAAAGAATGTCACCCGAACATAATTAACAGACATTTCCAGAATAAGCTGATGATAACATTAACTATCATTTTATGTGGTCGACCTTTATGCTGCTATGTTCACTGATGACTTGGTGACCTTGTAGCAGTACACCGTTGTGTGATCAAAGTCATATGCCTGGACTGACTTACTGTGTGCTGTTACATTACCCCCTGTCAGGTTGTTTGAGGGATGTTGGCGTTGGGAAACTGAGGATGGCTTTCGCTTTGTCGGTTGATGGTGCAATCCCATTGGTATCAACTAAGTGACCAAGAAAATCAATGGAGGACTTTCCAAACTAACATTTTGCCAGGTTACTTGCAATTCCGAAATCCGGAAGACGCCGGAAGAGCAACCACAAATGCTGTAGATGTTCCTCTTCGTTTATACTTGCTATTAGCAGATCATCCGGCCATGCGAAAACAAAAGCAAACTCGCCTACTACCTGGTTTATAAATCTCTGAAATGTTTGTGCGACATTTCTTAAACGAAAAGGCACACAAGTGAATTCAAAAAGACCAAACGTTGTAGTGATGGCAGTCTTTTTAACGTCGGATGGTTTGACAGGAATATGGTGGTAGGCACGGATGAGGTCAGTAGGGAAAGTATTGTTTTACCACGAAGGTTTGCTGCAAAATCATGAAAGTTTGGTAGGGGGTACCTGTCTGGTACTGTGAGTTTGTTTAGTGCATTGTCTCCAATCGTTGTTTGTTTCAGGTACCATATGTAGCACTGAAAACAACTCGCTTTCAGAGGGTTGTATGATGCCTAACTGCAACATATGTTGGAACTCATCACGTGCTAGTTTCAGCTTATCCGGGTGGAGAAGTCACGGGCTGGCGTGTGCCAGTAGCCCTTCAGTGGTGATATGATGCGTGGTGTTGTGTTTAATGGTTACATCACGAAAGTTTGGTTGAGTCAGAATGGAAAACTGCTCAAGGAGTTTACGATACTTCTCCTGATCAGTCTGAGGTAGCGCAATTGGGCTGATTATCGGACCATATGCATGAAATCCCTTCACTGACTGATTGGTGATTGAGTCAATTAAACGTTGGTTTCTAAGATCCAGCAACAAGTTGAAGTGTAACAGAAAATCAGCACCAATGATGGCTTTTGGGACGTCAGCTACGGTGAATACCCACGTGAAGGGACGACGAAGGCCAAGGTTGAGCGTCAATGATCTTTGTCCATAGGTGTTAATCGTCGTGTTATTAGCCGTGGTTAGAACAAAGTTCTTGTTAACACGCGTTTTATCCTTTGGAGTTGATGGTATCACACTGATTTCCGCACCTGAGTCCACTAGAAATATGTAGTTGGAAGCGGGGTCTCTGACGAATAAACGACGACTAGGGAACCAGTGCCAGACGCACTGATCGTCATCACTGGCTGGCATGGTAATTTCCCGCCATGGTTTTGTGATTTGATTTGGCAAGGCGTGCTACACTTACGGGCATCAGCGCCAAACTTGAAATGATACCAACAAAAATTGTTGTTGCGACTATCAGGTTGATGGGTTGAAGTACTGGGAGATCGTGGTAATCGATTGCGGTTGTGACTATTGGACAGTTGTGCTGAAGTTCTGGGAGATCACGGTTTTCGACCGTGGTTCCAACTCCTTGGCCTTTGTGACAGTTGTAATTTCTCCAAATTACTATCGAGCATTTCGATTTGTTGTAACAAAGTTTGTGTTACGGTATCTGGCGAATGTGGAGCTAGAGCTGAAATGTATGAATTATCAGAGATACTCATGATGTCATCAGCGAGCTCTGCTAGTTCATCCAGGGCAATGTGTCCTCTGGATGCCAGAATGCTACGGACGAAATTAGGTAGTCTTTGTAAGAAAAGCCTTCGGAACAACGCTTTGTCAATGAACCTTCCGTCCAGTAATTGTTTTAGCCTCCGCAGCAGTTGAGATGGTCTACGATCACCGAATTCTTCGCCGCTGATCAAAGCTTCAAGTCGTTTTTGCTCTGATGCTGTTGTACGTTTGAGTAGTGCCGATTTGAGATGTTCGTATGGTTCAGTCGGATGTGGGGACATAATAATATCACGCGCTTCCTGTACGATGTCGCTTGGCAGTGCAGAGATGATGTGAGAAAACATCGTAGAAGAGTGAGTAATGCCTCTTGTGTGGAACTGCATCTCTGCTAACTAAAACCATACGACTGGGTCATTATTCCAAAATGTTGGAAGATGGATGCCAATGGGACTCACAGAACTATTGCATGGCACGTTATTGTCAGCCATTTTTTAATACGATTACACGGAAGCAAAAAAATAACGATAGCTATGAATACAGCGTAAAATAGGAATAAATATAGACGTACAAAACAATTATATGTAGGGCTCACTAGTTTAAGTATTAGGGAGCAAAATGTTTGTCACGTCGGTGTGTGATAAAGTCACGTCGGGCTCATCAGTTTAGATGCTGGCTAGCTAATTACAATACGCTGTAAATAGTATAGGTAAAACCAAACATCCAAATAATATCAGAACGATGTGTAACCAAAGTGTAATGTAAATAACAGACAAATGTAACAAGTGCACTTACAGCAAGTGTTCGGATAAAATACACAGATGTAATCCGGGAGTGTGTGAGTGGAGTGTTGGGTGGAATCCTATAGATGTCAACGTAAGGATCTACAGGATGGAAATACTGTGTAGTCCACGGAGCACTGTAGCTGTGGTTTGTTCACCGGCGCGCGGGAGACCAAGACAAGTTGTGTTCACATGTGTATAGGGTCTCGTTGTCTCTTCAGCTTCGGTGAGGACACTGTGGAATCACGTGTCATAGGCTAATGTCCGAGATGAGGTTTGTTGTGTGTGCTGCTGTGTGTGTGTGCGTATGCGTGTGACATTGACTACAATGGCGTTGACAAACTGTGAGTCGATCACAGTCACTGCGGGTTCATACGCGTAAGGGTCGCTCAGTGGTGAATGTGTGGGCATAACATTCAGGTCAAATGCCACAGTAAGTCGATTCAGCCATATGACCTTGACCACACAACGGTGTGCTGCTACAACCTTAACTGCCATCTTTAGTAATCGTTCTTTGATCACCTGGCTTGCGAATGTTTTTGGGTCGCCATGCATCACACAAATACCCTGTGTCTTTCTTCCTGTTGCACATGTCTCAGGCGGAATGAAGTGGCATTCTGCATGCGTCTTCTGGATTGACTTGAGAGTAATGTGGGGGACAGTCGCATTAATCTCGGGAGTCAGGTTTCTCGTTTTATTCATTACAAGGAAGAAGGTTCGATTTCTATCAAGTGCACTACTAGTCTGTGGAAGATCCGGTTCAACTTTCCGGGGGTTTACAATAATAAGAACAGTCTATTCACATAAGTACATCATGAGCATTATACAGTAACTCGTTTTGAAGGCTCGATGAACGGTGGAACTATCATATTATTGTCACAGAGCCCTCCTGTGAACCGCACATTACTGAAGCCACGTGATTCATTGCAGTGCATGTGCTACCCTGGGCTGATTATCCCAAGAACAAATACTTCATCAGGTCCCTTTGAACAACAGTGATCTTGTCATAACTAATTGAACACAAAATGAATCACAAACAGGTCGGTGGCGGCTGTTAGCATGTTTGCGTCTGAGGGTATACTACATTTTCACGCTGGTCGCGAATTGCCTACAAAAGTCGGCGCTACCATATAGTAAGTGTCCAACATTATTCAAAGTCAATTCAGTGATAACGTTTAACGACGACTGAAGCAAGTGCGACACAATTATCTATTTTTATTCTGTTGACACAAAGGCTCCGAACAAACCTTGAATATCTCAGGCGAACTCCTTGCTATTGACCAATTCTGTCATTAGATTTGACAAAATAACGCCGAAAGATTGTTTAAGCCACAGTATGGGTGGCTTAACTCAAGCTGTATGCTCTCCCGTTAATAACAGTGAATACTGTTCTCGGTTATAATGATAATAAATTATTGTTATTATTGATTAACTAATTAATAATAACAATTAATAATTTTCTGGTATACCATAAGATGATTGCCCGATGAAGAATTTCACCTCATTACTGTTAGTCCTGAAAACTAGAAATGCTTTACCTGGAAAAGTATACCAGTGAGGTTCGTTTTGTAATTGCTAGTGATGTCTGTTCAAGCTTCGCCATGAAACGATGCCCTAACAAGAACGAGTTCCTGCTCTTTTTATTTTAAATCAGGTAGAGGTAGTTAGTATTTCGTTCATTTAACTAATCTTTATGTTAAGAGAGGAAATACCTGCCTCCCATCAATCTGGAATCTATTTTTCGTGACAAAACAACCATACAATTTCTTGGGTCTGCTACTTTCTAGTACTTTTTCATAGCAATGAACATATAAAGTTTCAGATTATCAGTTTTCCCATAGAGAGGTCTACACAAGGGTTTGACCCTGTGCAGATTCATCATAAGCGCTTCTATACTGACAAAACCTGACTGGTTACTTATTTTTCAACGAATCGAATGCCATTTGTTAACAATTACCAGTTTATATCAATATAATTAAGTGATCCAGTGGATAAATGAATATTTTCAATCACATAGTTGTAAAATAATCAGCCGTAACAGGCAGTAGTGTGACGTGAACTGAAATGAATGACAGACATTCTGAAATTATTGGCCATCTTGAGCGTCACGAACACAGAAACATGTGATTCGTTTCGGAAGTTTCAACAAAAAGCCAGCTTCGTAGTACTTTTTCTGGGTGCAAAAAACACGCCACACCTGCTAAATATTATATGTTAATGTTGTGTGATTTCAATTATAGTGTAAATGGCGTCTACTAAAGACAGAGTGTTCTGGTCAGGCGTCTTCTTTAGTCAAAACAACATAATAGTTTTTGATTTTGTTCTTGATTTAAACTGTTTCTACTCGATCAGTACACTTATGGACGAACTCGATCCCACTGAAGTGTCAAGTCGTCCGCGAGCGTTGTATGGCATCTTCCAAAGGATATCATTATCTACCACGAAGGTGAATAGAATCCTTCTCACACAATGTGGGTCTAATGACGATGATATCTGCTCTGTGACTTTCATGTTCTAAGTCAACGACAACTGTGTTAACATTTTATTGATTAAAAACACCCATCTAACAACCAAGTGGTTATTCACTTTACCGTCGCTGTTTTCCTTATTGTTTAAGAGTCTGTCTGCAGATATTTTTGTCTTGTCTTGCGTAGTGCTGAGAAAAGCCACTAGGTCTCACTAGCACCGTTTGTTATGGAGGTTGAAGCCATTACTAGAACTCACACAAACTGGGTGCATTAATGTCATACTTAAGCAACTGCACAATGTATCGATCAAATAACTGCCATAGTGGTCGTCTGCATACTGATACATAACGGGTGGAAATTTCACGCGGTACAATACGAGTAAGGTGATATCGAACTTTCCTGTTAGACGTAGAAGTAGAACGGATAGAAAAGGAATAACAGCCAAACACGTTGAGACGTGCCCATTCGCGTTACCTAAATTGCTAGTTCGGGACATTGGCAATGCGTGTTTTAATTATCATTTACACTGGTAAGTCTCAGCGTGTTCGTTTTTAGTGCAAATTATACGTTCGACAGTCCTCACGCGCAATTTATGCGACAGTATTTGTTGAGTGTGAACTCACGGAGGAGCCGTAGGAAGAATGTGTCAAACAAATTGTGTTTATGTGGCGAGACGATATTTTAGTTAGTCGCCGCAATCCAGTCAATATGAATCCATTTGAATGTAGTCGGTACCAAAATGAATAAGTGTGGTTTTTGAATAGGCATCTTGTTACTACTCATCTACTGTTGTGTTACTTGTGGAGGGCCCAATTGGTTCGAAAGAAATTAATGATGTCTTTTAAAAATGGCAAACTGTTTTCACAAATCACAAGGGGCAGGCTAATTAAACACTCCCGGAATCTGTCACGATCAGCAAAGTAATATGACTGATGCGGGACAGCAGAAGATAACCATTTATTGATGAAAACTAGTATCGAAAAATTGAGGAATGAAAAACGGGAATTGAGTTACGTTTTATTAGGTTTATACGTCCAATCATGTAAGTTACTGTCTTGGTTACTGGAAATTCTTACCCGATTTGCGTTTTCCTCACACACTATAGGAACCTTGTTTTTCTACTCACCTATTAGATGTTATCTTTATGAATAATGGTTTTATACCTAGTCAGTTAATCTGATGGATTTTAACGACTTAGCTGTAACAATGGAACCTTTCTCTAAACTACAGGAGGCGTATGCTGCGCTATCCTACAGCCACGGAACATGGCTGCTTTGATAGGAGTTAAAACGCACGAGCTGCAGTAGCAAGTAAATTGTGACACATAACAGTAAGTAACAGTGAGATTAGAAGGCACGATTATTGGTGAGGAGTATGCAATGAAAATCACAAAGTCCTTCAGAGTGCATAAAGTTTTAGTGGCTGGATCGTGCACCGGAACAGCACTTATTAATGTCTACTATCAACACTCCGCGAGTGACTTGGCACGATAAAGCAAAATGTTTGTCAAGCAGGTACCAAATCGGTGTAGAGAATTGAAATCAGGTACAGAGAGTCTATTCACTAGTTGGACACTTTTATCCGACTAGAGATGCCGGAGAGGCTGACAAACAGTCAGATTAGGCGGATTGTGAATTAAATTGAACCGACTGGGGAAAAGAGCCGTATGAATCTGAGGGACAGTGAAATTCGCCAAAAACCAACCGCGTTGAGGATATCACTCTAATATTAGTTAAAGGCTGAGTAATTGAGTGGAAAGTTCAGCCAACTTGAGGAGTAGACGGTTGAATTTACGTCTACTCACTCTTTACTACAGGTCCCTACCAGATCTTCTGTAAATGGAATGGGTTTTCCTTACGCTTCGTTTTACAAATACACGACAATGATGCCTCCGTTTTTAACGCTGATGTCTTATACTCGATTTCACGCAAGGTATGGACATTTCAAAAAGATTGCAGTTATTCGTGAAAATGGCCATGTATACTTACAACATGACAGGATGGTATTCCACTTGCTAAACATCCCCATAGTTGTAACCAACCCATTGGGTTATTTGGAGAACCCCCGGGGAAATTCACTCCATGGATCGTCTAATATTTGGCATAACTCCACATTTTGAAAGGTAGTTCTCTCTTCCTGGGATGTAAGGCAAAATAATCGAATGGTCAATATATTGTAATGTCATGGACACAGAATGGTTTCTTCAGGGGACAAAAATAGGATACAAATTTGTAATCTGACAGACATGGTGCTCTCACATTGACAACAATACAAAAAAAGCAAAACCGCAAAATTTGTCACAAAAATAATACAGCAGAAAAGACAACGGCAAAAATAACACATAACAATTAAGTACTTATAGTACAGACAGAAATTAGAGTATTGGTTTTGGGGAATTAAGTATTATTAGAGGCACTTATCAGTACCTCAGAATGTACACCTTGTTCTAACAAAGAAACAGACGAACCTACTTACAAATCATAAGCCCTGTTGTCAGGAAAGCATTTGCGATGCATACATTGAATTTAAGAAATACATCAAGAAAGGCAATTAATCCCTTGACTACTAATTGCAGACAACTTTCATTAGTTCACTGACGAGAGGCGATCTGTTCCGGTCGCGTGTGGATTTGTGAAAACGACGTCAGTATGTCGCGGGATTTTGTTGTGGGAGCTTCTGGCGCATAAATGTCGATTGGGCCTTGTTCGAAAAGTTCCTGAACCGGTAGACGGTGATTACGTGGAATAATTCTTTCCCCATGGTTATTCCACTCGAACGAAGGATTTACATAGTTGAACGGTTCTTGAGTGTGGGAATTCTAAAATAAAAGGGTTTTATGTGTTACGAAGTGAAAGTAGCAAGGTTGCCCAGAAATAGACTGTTAGCTAAAAAGATATGTGCAATTTATCTAACCACGCAATTGCAAAGTAGTCTGGAAAAGTATTGAAGCTTATTTTACGAAACACGCCGAAATAGTCTCCGCGAGTTTTGATTTTGTGGATTCTGTGAGGAATATTATTATTAGACGCTGCAGCATGGATCTTTTTGATGTAAATATGCTAATCACAAATGTTTTGTTGACAGAGAAAATAAACGTTTTGTGTGATCATTTAGGACAACCGCAGAGCACATTTGGATTAAAAAAACAGATTTAAGGGGACCGTTTCTATGGTCCATATTCAGCGTTCAGTTAATTTTCGGTGACATTCGGACGGGGTAGCAATGGGGTCTTCTTTAGGTCTACTGCTGGTAGACGTAACTCTATGAAAACTAAAATTCCAATTTCAGTCAACCATTCAGAGTGTTTCTATATATCGCTGACATGTTGATAACGTATTTGTTGTTATGCAATCACACGGATAGCTAACATCAGCGTTCAACGTTTCAACACGGCACAACTTTCACTTCATTAACTTGATCAGATATAGAAGATTTGAACCGAATGCGTTGGTGTTTCTTAAACAAACACGGTCAGGCTGGTAGACTAGATTTTACAGTTTTGTGCCCATTAAACAAAAGAAAAGTATTACTCAAGACCTGCTAACCAGAGAAAAAATTGTTCAGGTCACACAATGGAGCAAAAGCTAAAACAAACCCGAAACCTATTGAGGAAAAATGGCTACTCGAGGCAATTCACCATCACAAAGGTTTAGAGGAAAATTTAGCATGAGGTAATGCGGATTATTGGAAAAATAGTAGTGTTTATGAAAAGTCCTTCTAAATGTGATGTTGTAGCAGATCAATTTAGTCGTTTTATCTACCAATCGTTAAGACGTATCGTTCTAGAGCCAATCTTAAGAAGCTGGTTCACTGCAGTGCCAATGTTAAGATCGAGTCTGAAAGACTTACTACCAATCCACAATCAATCGGTGTTCATATATTAATTTTCATGCTGTTGTACTGCGGAAGATCTTGTTCGTACGACGAGACTCTGGCCCGAGAAGGTGAAGGAACATTATCTAGTCCGGATCAAAAACGGCTGCCGCAAATCAGTCACTAGCTCTATTATCGCACAGCTCGTCGACACCAACCACCGTGCGGAAGTCATCAAAGCATTCCGAATTACTATCACTGAACTCAAGACGATTGGTCAGCGCATTTTAGCAACCACCTAATCGGTTGTAATCAGATCGTGCAATCCAAACCTGTTTCAACCAAACTTTTATAGTTGTTGCAACTTTCATGATCAAAAATCAATCTTGATCATTAGAACCACAGATAGACGTTTGATCCTGGTTGTCTGAGGTAACATCCATTCAACGTCCGATCCAAGTCTAACTAATTATGTTGAATCTGACAGTTGTTTTTAATGTCACCTTTCAACAACTGCTACTTGAATTTTGCGGTTTGTTCCAATGATACGATTTTGTGAAACCTTCGTAATTGTATTGACTTGAGAAGGAATCAACGAAAACATGGTTACTTCTGAAGTGATGAGAGGTTTTGGGCAGATTGCAGAAATGCCAAGATGTTTTGTTTATTTGTACAAATTTAACGCTGTAAACATCCGCCCTAATCATCTGCGTTTTGTTAAACTGCCCAGTCGATCTCTTTTCAATGAAGTTTACGTGAAAGTATTGTGTCCTTTCTTAAGACGAGTACGCAACGTGACCTAACACATATGTTATTTACACAAAAATCTGTGATCAAGGATCCAGCGGTCAACACGTTAGTCTCATATGTACGTGAGGCACAGTCCAACTGTCTATCTTTGCACTGATATGTAATACTGATTAATTTAACAGGGCTAACTAGAAGCTTCTCTCAAATCGTGGAAACTTATATTAAATGTGAGTAACGTTCACTTTGTTACACTTTAGAGTTATGACTAATCATCACTGTCGAGGTTACTTCCAGAGGCTCTAACGAAGGTTACCCCGAGTATTAGAGTGCGATCTACGATTATCACAAGGTCAATATACTGGCCCCACACACAATGTATACGAGCATCTGCATTGACGTGGAGCGCAAGACCCACTCAGCATCCAGCTTATTTGCTTTTGTCCGCAGCTGCAGATGCACGCAAACTAGCGCATATGCCCAGAAATTATTCATACTGCCACCTCCATTAGGTAAGCTAGGTTAATCATTGGTGTCATGTTCCAGCAACACGGTTCATCCATCGACTTTCTTGTAGAATAAGCGTAAATAACATCACTTATTTTCTTGGTTTTAGTTGACCGTAACAGTCTGCACTCATGGCTCAGCTGAACGAAACGGATAGACCGTATGTACGTTTCTTTTCATTCTGAACAAACGTGATCACCTGATCTTTGTAGTACCAGTGAGATCATGTTTTTCAAGTTTATCAATGTAGACTAAATCAAAAATGAAACTTAAAATAGTTGTGGCAATTATTACATTGTCTCATATGATTTGCCGGGTTAAAAACTAACCTCAAATGCATCTCTGACTTCGACAGGACTAGGCATTCTCATGTTGACCACAGCCCCATCTTGTCCAGCATCTTGCTCAAGTCGCTCCCTCTCTAGCTCAGCCAACCTCCATTGCCAGCCTTGATCGGTCAAGGCTCGCAGGATAAGATCAGGCAATAGCGCGAGCAATACCAGTACGATCATTCCAATCCATGAAGTTCCCAATCCGGCACCGCCCCACAGCACACTCCAAGTACCAAACAGTTGTGCACCCGTTTCCAGTGGAAATAAGAAAAAGTTGAGAAAAACGAACATGATTAAATTGAAAAGAAAAGCCAAGACGTTTCCAAGTAGAATGATCCATGTAAGGTTATAGCTGAACAAGTAGATTTTCAAATTGACGGTGATGAAAATGGTAATCATTAGGAGATTGCCGAAACAGATCATATCGCCCACGGCTGATCCACCACCTCCAATAGAAGGACTGCTTCCACCACCAGCCTGACCGCGAAATGCAAAGAAATATAGACCAAAAAAGATTACAAAAGCATGCCACGTTGCCAGAGCCAGCCATAACAATAAATTGATACGTGAAAGACAACGGTTTCGAACAATGGTACGATACAAACTTGGGTAGTTCAACAGAATATTTTCCGGAATTGGCTTTTCAAAGATGCCAAACAGAAATATCGGTAAGGATGTCATAGTTATGTTGAAAAAGACCAAGTACAATTCGGGATAAACAGTTTGTGCGGAATAAGAACAAAAGAAACCAAATAGCATTTGCGGCAAAGTAAAAAGCAAATTTTTGTAGAAAAAATATAGTACCAAAAAGGCCACCCGAATATAGTACGTATGACCATGGTATAGGATTGCGGATTTAAGAAATCTGAACCGCCCAAATGCGTAGTCAGCAGCACGAGCTGCTTGACGGCCCTCCTTGCCAAACAGACCGAAACTGACGTGTGCCTCCAGGATCATGGAAACATCATTCGCTCCATCTCCGATGGCAGCTGTAACAGGGGGCGGTTTGCGGCTTTCCTTGATTAGCCGCACAACTTCTGCTTTTTGTAACGGGGTCAGTCGACAACAAAGCACCGTGCTGGCTTCCATGCAGCACTGGATAAATTTGGGTCTAAGTGGAGCCTGAAACGTTTGAAGCGGAAAGAGATGTTAGAATCTGCTAAATATTTGCTATTCACAACGGCAAGCAATATAGACGTCAGTGGTTCTGCAAACAAAAACAATGATAAAACATACCATCTGGTTTTCCTACAACCGTGATCTTTTGTCTAGACGTTTACGAAAGGCAACAAGTGGGAAGAAGGTGAATGAACACAAGCTCAGATTCTATAATTGATCAGCGATAAAAAGTATTTAAGTAAAACCGGGCTAACTTAGTTTTTAATTTATAGGCATACCAAAATGTCACCATACCGTATTAAGTTTCCACTACAGTTTCTCTCAGAGTTTTAGCCACTGCCGATGTTGCAGGAAGATGGTCTTGGATAGTTATATCAAATTAATGACTGCCGAATTAGATTATCTTATTGCTAGTGAATTTATTGGTCCAAGACACTTATACGCTCTATTCATGGAAGCAAACATTCATCACTTGCTATCAGGTTCCGTAGAGTAATTATCAGAGAGGAGCAATAATTGGTCCAGCTGGTAACAAGGAGAACATCAATTAATTGGTTGTCTGAAGCACGTGGTTGTGTTGCTAAATGATGTTTCTTGTTTGTCTTCTTTGAATTTGTTTCTTACAATCAACTTTCATTTTCATATGCGTTTCAGTGTCACTGTCTCATTACAAATCCTAAGCAAGGTCATCCCGAGGTATGAAGATCTGTGATTTGTTGGACGAGTTCTACTTAGCGATTACTCTTCAGTATGTCACAGACAAAGTTGGTGGCTTCCGTATCTTTTGCAATGTGTCAGCCGGGTGTTGGTTTCAACTTACTTTATCCCTTCAATGTGTAGTTATTCTGACAACTATATAGGAACCAACGAGTTGACAAATCCAAAAACTACGTAACTTTTGAAGGGAGAATTCTTCTTTTACAAATGGCGCCTAGGGAACCAAAGTTAAAGACCATCTGCCACCTTTCGTTGAAAGGTGGTGAGATAAGTGTGTAAGTACTGAGGTGGGTAAAAATATCGTGTCATGTAAGTGCAATGAAATCGATATAGCAGTATTGTAAAGTAAAACTTGAATAAGAATTATATCCATTCTGTATATTATATTTTCTTCTATGAGTTTGCTTTAAGCATAAAAGGTTTTTACTAGATCATACTTGAATATTATTGAGGGAGACCATGATCGTCGGCCATCTTATTTATTGAACAAGAGCTAGCTCTTTTTATCAAATGTTTTCGTTTGTTACGAGGTTGCTTATGCAGTTCATGTTCCTTCACCAGGACACGTTGACTGAACGAAAAATGTTTTTCGTCGGTATACTTTGAAAGCAATATTTGCTTACGGCTTCAACGTTTCACTGAGTTGTTGGAAAACATTTGGATAAAGTGGAATGTACGTTCAGATACAAAGTCAATGTTGTTGTAGTTGATTTTCTAACTAGAGCTTTCTTGTGGAAATTTTTCATTTTCTATTTCACGTCAAACGCCTCAACAAAGCAGCTATGAAGCCCAAATTTTTAATCGAGTGTCTCCAGCTAAGTTTGTTGATTCTTACATTTTTACTACACCATAGTGTAATGAAGAGCAGAGTTGATTTCACCTCAACCTCTCTAAACGATGTGTGAGATAACGTATAGCCTCGAAGACCAAAAATGTCGGGGCAAAATAAAATCCAAATATTATAATTCTACCCATAAAGTATTTCAGAGTCTGGCCGCCTGTCAGAGATTTTAAGCCTAAAGTTATTGTTCATTCATTCATGTCTCACGCGATTCTTTTCCAGTTTTGCGCACTTGGTAATGAATATCTTATGCCGCTAGCGTATTCAATGGAAGTGCTAGGGCTGACCACAGACTTGACAAGTAGGCGTGTGAGAAACGTCGGTCACCATGTGGGCGGACCTTATCTTTGACCTCTTGTTGACGGATGCTAGATTGGTTCAAGGTTCTCTGATTAAGATTCATGTTACGACTAGACCAAGCGTGCTCATGTACCTGCCTACTTTTGTGCGATTGCAAAACATTCTAAAAATGCATACCATTTGTAGAAGTGCTAGTAAACTGACACGACCAAATAAACACTTCCATATCCTTGCTTACCTCAAGAGCGAAATTCAGTGACTGGCCATCAATAACAATACCGAATTTCTCATCCTGGTTCAATCGTTTTGCTTCTCCAATTCTTTCCACTTGCTTATCCAGTTCTTGATTGCACGATAAAAGATCCTCCTGCTTAGTTATTCTAGCCTCATTCATACCTTGAAAAAAGTGTCCAGCCGAATAACTTATGTTCACCGCTGTCTCTTCTTTATCCCCAGTCAGTACCCACACCTGAAATGTGAATGTAGTTGCGCGGCATGAGAATGACAGGTTTCTCTATTCACAACACGTATTAACACATTTTAATACGAGGCAGCTAAGTCGTCACGTAGTGAAATCGGTAAAAAGGATAGATTACATGGTGTTATTCGCCTACTATCACATTTGTCAGTAACTGAACTTAAATGCAAATTTTATGTTCAGTTAGATATGACAACACAATGAATATTTTGATAACTACATTGTACCAAGCCAAAACGAATTTGTTCCAAATTTAGTGAAAAATCATCATTGTATGGAATGTTTCTAAAGCAGAACAATGTTCTTCACACGGATGAGCCCTTTTAAAAGAGCCCATTTGTTTAAAAACTGTTGGTCACATGTTGAATACTGAAGTGAAAAATTCAGAGAGGTTGTTTGTAGATTACATTTGGAAGTGTGAGAATATGCTACTACCAGAACCGTCGCAAGTCGATGGGTCATCAGTCATAACCAGGTGGATTATTTTCTGTAAAATCAAACGAAATAACTCCTGTGAGTTTAGAACTACTTCACAAAAACGTCAATCAGTCACACCAAAACTTTGGCGATTCACTTTCTTCACCGAGTACTTCATTTGAACACAACACATTATTTTGCATACAACTACTGTGGAGCTAAAAGAAAGTAGAACACAATAGCCGGTTTGCAGTGCTGCGGTTGTCACATCGTTTTACGTAAAGCAAGAGAGGGCTCTTTTTGACTTCAGTTGATAACCCAAGAAATAGAGTTTGTCACAAAGTTAAAACTGCGGAACACAATGCTATTTCTCAGCGATGTGTAATAACCGGTAAGCAGACGAGGGTACGATTAATTAAGATTTCTTCTAGTTACCTGAAAGAAATATGTGAAGCCCTTGATTGACTTTCACTTGTAGTGACCAGTGATTGTGTGGCTTCTGTAAAGATCCCGGCTACAACCGTGTTTTCCTGTTTGTTTGTTCTGCATGCATGATTCTGCGTACGCCTGCTACAGGAGGCCTTATATGAGCTCAGTGTCGTTTTCTTCAGTCGTGCAACTAATTGCACGCAACGAATGCACGCTCTTATCTTAACGACTTATGATTATCTACTATTTCATTCTTCAGGGCTGTTTAACCCGGACCTTTCCAAACGTTGTTTAACGCACTTAAAGGTTCCATGCATTTTTCATTTGGCGCGCGTTTGAGCGCCATCGAGTGAGCTGTAGCCCATCTCACGCTTCTTTTCTTTCTCCTCCTGGTTGCTGCCGTTGGTGCTCAAACTAGGCTACAGCTAACTACTTATCATATTTCTAAACATTACTGGAAATATACGGGTAGTTTCCAAACCTTGCTGCATTCATCTGTTCGATGCCTGTTGGGACCAAGTTTCGATTGCTTTTCAGGAAAGGCGTTTTATATTGTTAGTGGACGAGGGTCTAGCACACACCCACTTGTCCATTGCAAGCTGTAAGTGACGATGGAAGCAAGTCAATCTTCATAACGTAATACTTTGAAAATGGGTTGACTGTGTGAAAAAGATAAAGCTGTTGAGCCTGCTGATGGGGAAAATAAGCTCTTTAAATTGTAGAAAAAATCTACTTGAGACAATATACGTTTCAAAGATGATAGACCATCTGGAATTTTTAATAATAAGCTCTTGTGTTGTTGCTTATTTTGCAGTAATTAATAATATCATAGTTTTATACAACGACGCTTAACATGTTGTTCGACTTCAGTGAAGTGAGTTTGTAACACGATGCTAATTTTGTGGTTGCTGGTTTGCTAGTACCTCCGACTGTGTAATCATTTGTCCTTGCTCTATTGACTGCTCAAACAAATGTTTTCACTCAATCTTACACTCCATCTTCACAACTCGGAGCTCGCTCTATCAACCTGATCACATCTCGGCTGCATCAGTGTTTCTAGAAAATTGAGAGTTCAGAATACTGTGGTGGTACTTCTGACTACCCATGAACACCTTCTGCTAGTTCAACCTTTCGAACACCATAAACTCTATGTCGCACTCGTGTGTTTCGCTAACGCTGACAACGCTGTAAGGGACGCCTGCACCTATCTAGACTAATCAGTAACACATAACTGACTAATAGAGTCTCAACCGCCACTGACGAGATATTTTTCTTTGAACGTCATGTTTGTTTTGATTCTATTATATCATGGTATTTAATACTAGGAGATGAAGTATCTAGTCCTGAATTCTTTTTCCGTATAAACTTCCTCAACTGCCTCTGTGAGAACAGTTTTGTTCAACACACTACGCAAGGTATAACTAAACATTACCCCGCTTAGAGCAACTAGGCCCATCAACTTCACCACTATAGTACACCTGGTTAAGATTATTCTCACAACTAACTTTTTCCATTTAATCCGTTGAGCGGAGACCGTCCATATTGATCGAATATTGGTCATAGCTGAATCTATAAGAGTCGTCTGTTTGACTCACTGTTGTATTTACAACAACGCCATGCGGAAATTTTGAAAGTGCCTAGCCCAGCGAATGGACAGTCATTGTTTAATTAGCGTTGTGATGATCATCTGACATTGATTTACGGGACTTTGCATACCCACTCACTCAGCAACCGCCTCGCATAATTGACAGAAATCTGATGTGTTTAGCTGAGTCACTGAAAATACGCTCGTCTTGACACCATAGGAGAAGTGGAGAGTGCCTAGATGAAGTCGTACTCATCAGAGTTACCCACTCTGCACATCAATAAATTTATATTTTCTAATCTGAACGGAATTTATTGCCGTCAGAAGCAACTTTTCAACAAACAAAACATAATTATTGATGTTGTTCGTGAAGTTACAATTCTCAGTTGGTTTCCAGCTTATTCCGATGCACAGAGTTTGCTCAGAAAATTGCTTCTCTGAGTGGTCGCGTCGCTGTGGCTGAACACACGCTTTCATTTCAGTGTTCAAATAACATAACTCCTACTTTGATCTACTGCAATGTCGCATTCATGAGGGATATGCTGGTTTTGTGAAGAAGCGGAAAAATAGAAGGAATATCGATGGAAACTCATTTTGAAACCGTTCTTGCAGTGTGAAAAGTTGGTAGCGTTGTAGACAAACCATATTATAAATAACATACTATGACCCGTGAACTACGCCTAAAGTGCAAATTACCTGTATTCCAGCCTCTCGTAAAGCAGTAATTGTTTCCGGTACACCATCCTGAAGCATATCTTCGATTCCTGTACACCCGGTCAACATGAAGCGGCTCTCAATCTTCGAGTAAATTCTGTTCAAAGCTTGTTCACGGTTGTCCAATTGACCTCTAGCGGAATCCAGTTCACTTTTATATTCACGCCATTGGTTGGCTGACAGTATACGAGCACCCATGACCAAGGTGCGTAGACCGCAGCTGGCGAAATCCGTTACTTTTTGCATGGCCTTCTCGCTGTTCATACCGGCACATTCACCTGTGCGATTAAATAAACCTTCACAAAGCGCGTCATTGTAAGAGGCTAGCTCTCTGTACTCTTGGGGGTCCGGGGTGGTCTGAAAATTATGAACAAAAGTAGACTGATTCATATCATACTGATTATATAGGTCTCAATAATGTAATGGGCGACCGAAACCTTTAAGCGCGCACTAGTTGAATTTGAATTGGTGAGGGATCGTGCTGCTGTGTTATCGGCGCCGTCTTAGTTATCGTTTGTGTAAGTCGTGTGCATGGCTTACTGGGCATTTGGCTCATGCTTGTTCCCTGTTGTTTCCTTTTACAGGACTCGTTGGAACCCTTACTTTGGAAGAACGCTGTCTCCCGGTGTCTCCACATTACCCAAGAGTTGGTCCGTAAGTGTAACGGACAACCAGAGAAGAAACAGCCGGTTTGTATGTTACAATAAAATTTGAAAATAGTTTTTGTGCAGAGAGGGCACCGTGATTAAAGAAGAAATAACACAACTGATTGTCTTGGTGGGATGAAATAAGCAAGTGTGATTTTATTCTCGAGAGAATATTTTTACCTGTAACTAATTGCGGTTCCTATGTTGGGGAGTTTGAAACCAGTTACTGAGTGACAGAATCAGTGACTCGCAAGGTAACATGCTTTGCACTATAAAAATTGGTTCTCTTCATGCAATTAACAGTTGTTCGATAGTCGTTTGATGTCGTGCACATTCCAAGCGCATTTTGTTATGGATGATTGCTAGAAAGTACCGTTTGTATCGTTTTGCCTCCTTGGATGATAGACTTATGTTGAGAGATTTTGAGATGAGGCTCTCAGAACAGTGGGAAGTCTATTTTCGGCCACTTAACAAGTAAACAAAACAACGAGTTCGTTGACTGACTGATGTCTCGAGACCAAAATAACCAAGCAATTTTGAATAACCTTAGGGTCCCTGTGATTTAAGCGCCATCGCCAAAAAGGAGTCGTTTAGAGTAAATTGTGTTGTGTTGCAAACTAACCTATACAGTATAAAAACTAAAACAAACAGTATCCTTTAGCTATTTGAACAAAACCTTTTGGACATAAAAACTTGGTAGATGTATGCATTTCGTATTGACTTAACAGTAAACAGTATACAGGGGCGTGAATCGATTTCTGTAGGAAACAAGTGAGAGGGTGAATAATCAAGCAGCTGGTTAGCATAAGTCGCTAAGCTCAGGGAAGGATCATGTTTACGAACAGTTAATTGTGAACACAGAAGGCTGGGTTCAGGCGAATGATTGTGACCACCTCAACAAACCACAACGATCTTGGGTTGGAATGGTGTAACAGGATTCTGAATGAACAGACTGGATCGATGGTGGGGTCAGCGGTCATGAGGTAGATAGTAATCGATGAAACTGGCTATCAATATGCCTCAGAAACAATGTCGTTGTCCCTCGAAACTAACTTTTGCACCCATTTGGGCACAGGTTTCTTCAATTGGGGGGGACAAAGCATCTTCAGGTTCTGCGTGCATAACCTTCCCCGCAGTTCATACATAAATATGAATCTAACTTATTACATAATAAATGAAGGTGTTGGTAGCTTCCAGGATCGAGTGGTGGAGTTTACCTGCGTTTTACAATGACTGTGGTGTTTGATGGATGATGCAATCATCCTAAACAGGCAACTTTTTTCTTGAGTGATAAACTTTTCGGAAGGTGCTTTTTGTGTACCATGCCGTTCTACGAACTTTTCAAGGCAATTATTTGACTCTGAAGCAGAGGTAAGCAGGTCTGATTCCTCCTCAGGACTGCCGTAGTTGCAGATTTCTCTTGCTTATATGAACTGTGTATTCATTGGTGTTCATTTTTGCTGGACCGGTGTGAATTTAGTTTATATGGGTATCAACATGGCGTCGTTGAGCATTCATCTTTTTTGATAGAAAGTTTTGGGAGTGATTACTAGGGAAAGTGTAGACGAACCCCACTAATCTTTTCGGTTACTTGCAAGTAACACTGTGGAATTACTAGTTCAAGCAGAGTGAGTGCAAGACAGTCATATAATAATTTGACCCTATCGTTCCTTTCGATAAAACTGGTCGTTCAGAAAATGGATTTGTTGCCCAAAGATATGAAGAAGCCAACTAGCGGGGTAGAGAGGCTATCATGATTGTAGTTTTTGTAATGCTGAAATAAGTTATTCAAGTGCAAATGATTGAAGGTGCTCATTTTGGTGAAAATGAACTGGGTAGTTACTAATGAGTGACCAGAGAGTTGTCTGGTATAAGTTGGACTCCACTCATATGTACTGGCAACTTCCGCATCCTGGTGGGTTTTTTACTCATCACATCTAAAACCTACACACCAGTAGTTTGTTCTGCTCGTGAGCAAGCTCGTCAGTTGTATATGTCATTGTCAAAACCAGGATTTGAACACACATTTCTGTTATAATGAAGCAACCGAGTTAGTCTTTGCTCCAGTGACGTTACACTTGATCATAAATGAACATTCAACTATATTAGTTAATGTGTACTCTTCAGGTTGCCCGATCGATACCACGAGAAATAACAATAGTCTCATCAACTTGAAATGATAACCTGAAGGCCGGAACGTAAAATTTGACTTCTAAATACAGCACCCCTTAACCGTTTTGAGTAATATCAACAAATACTTGGTTTTTCAGGTATTATATGCTTAGCTATCCACGGCCATTAAAGAAAGTGGCGGGAATCCGTACTGTGGTAACCAATTTTTCGTCACAGTTCTTGTAGGCATTTTATAACCTGAAACTCCGAGTTTCTCGAGGTCTCAGTTTGCACTTGTTTCAGAATTTGGAAGTTAGATCCCATGATCATTAACTTCGTGCATATTATGTTTGGTTCATTGCTATCACTGTGGTCTGAAACAACCATATGGAAAACAAAGTACTGATTGCTAAGACTGTGAACATTTTCCTAAAGCTACACTTTGTATTCACAAAAGATAATGACTTTGGACCACAGCCCGTCGGTGAACTAAAATTGGCTATAGGTTTGTTGACCATCTGTGTGCGTGATCGCCATTTCAACCAAAAACGAGGATGCTTCACAAAACCTGCCTGCTATTTTTTATCAGGTTACTGACATCAATGATATAAAAGCTCTGAGAACTTGCACTCTGTTACCGCTGGTCGCGTAACGCCACTACTGTGGTTCTATGACGTGACTGAAGGATTTATGTTTCTAGGCTCCAGAGACAAACTCATGCATTATACCAATATGTCTTTGCAAGTGTAGCAAGCATGCATCAGTTAGCGGTGTTAGGGAGCGGTGTGCAAATAAGCAAGCTTTATTGTACGCCATTGTGTTTTTGTTGCAAACTGTATCCCGATCTAGAGTTCCAACTGGAACATGTTGAGCTGCTTCGCTAGCTGATACGATCAGGTGCTCGATTAAACGATATTATATTTGAGTTCAGTGCAATCAGTTTTATCAGGTGGTTGCGTTTGAAGTGTAGACCGAAATCTGTTGATAGCTATCCACTTTTTTCCTTTCTATTCGCTAGCTTTCAAACGTGACCGGTGAATGACACATGTATGACGTATATCCACCAAGAATATTTTACGTCACTGTTGAGGCGAGTGGCGGCACGATTGACTGTTTTATCTTGTCAGACACAGGACCGTCATGTTGATGATGGTGATGATTAACTGAGAACTGTACGATATGTTAGTTTGACCGACTGCTATTGGGATGATCCCATCCAGATTGAAACGCCAATAAGGTTGTCCTGTCAGCACATTGTGAATCGGGAACAAAATTTCTAAACAGTTCTGTGTTGGTTAACGAAATGATGGATATCGTGCTGGTAGGCAGTGAAAGTAAGTAATGAAAAATACTCATCTGCTGCTACTTCACCGGATAAGAAGTGAATAACCTACAAACTTTAGTAAAAAGTGGTGAGTTGAGTCTTCTCGTGAATATTGCCTCAAGTCGATAAAGGGATGCTTTGAATTTGTGGAAAAGGTACTTCTGAGCACTTACTGGAAATCTGAGAAGAAATATTTGTGAAGGTCACTAGGAAGAATCAATAACAAAAATAATAACCAGTATCACCAGTTATAAAACTGAGAGAAAATATAAGTTTAAAACTAGTGGAAAACAAGGGCTTCACTATCACGTATTTTACCATACTGAATTCGAGGTTTTTCAGACGTCCGAAAAAATCTTGCATATCATTTTAAATTGAACCTTAAAAACCTTTCCACATATCTTTATCCAGATAAAGTGATCAACAAGTTTATGGCTAGCTTATCCGCTTCAACTATCATGGACTGGAACATTAACAAACTTGAATTAACGACCAACCTCATTCACTCCTATATTGACAACATCAAAATTGACGTCGTTAGATTGATTAGCACATCTTTACCGATACTGCGTTCATTTTTCACAGTTAAATACGTCAAGATACGATAAACAGGAGAATTACACTCTGTAGAAACGAAATGTTTGTTAATTTGCATGGAACCGTTCGTACAACAAGAATGAGGGTAGCAGTCTGACCATATCTGCTGATAATTTGTAGGGTTAGCAACCAGTCACCAATGTTACACGCAATGTACTGCTAATTTTGTTCTCCCTTGTCAAATGCAAAAAAATGGCGCATTTTGATGTGTATATTCGTGTTTTAGAGAGTAAGTGCACACTTACGAAAAAAGGTCTACCGAACATAATATGTGGTTGTGATATTTAATTCCATCTAACGAATGGTGCTCCTCAGTAACTAGTTTGGTGTCCAGAAAGGCCATTGGCGGTTCCAAACAAAACTGAAAGGGAATGTTCTGAAATGAAGCCATATTATCTTAAATTAAGATGAATTCACGAGAGATGTTTAATTTGTACATATCTATTTGAAGTCAAACCTAACCAACTCAGTTAAATGCAAGATGATCTAACCGACAAATGAATATATTCATCAAAACAAGACTACCTGTCTTGGTTCCCTGAGATGGTCTGCAACAAAATATTAGGATTATGCACATTACTGTAGATTACAAATTGCTGTAGGTTGAGCAATGATTGCTCATATTAATGTTAATCGTTTATGGACTGCGGTGCCAACGTTTTCCGAAAAGGACATCACAACGTTGTGCGATGTCTCCTAACCCACTCATGCTCTTTCTCCTAATCACGCAAACAACTACAGTAGAACTAGTTTCAGACGATAGTAAACGCGTTTTGCTTAGAAGTCTGTCAATTGACCAATATCGTATAAATGATGTGGTCCAAACATTTAACCCAATCGAGCCAAACGTGTGGACAAATTCACTGAACTAGTTGGAAAAATCCCTGGAGCGGCATCTTGACCCAGACGGTAGAAAGCCTTTAGAGTTTAGGCATGCTGTTTCTCAATCTGGTCTCGTCAAGCCGCGTTGGTCTCTTCAAAATTATTAAATCAGCGAAACTACTCATCAGTAATACAGAACTTTGTTTACAATTTCGTTAACGCCCTGGGTGAACGACATTTCGAAAAGATGTGTTGCCTATAGAATCACGCGTCGTAGTTGACGATATTGATTACTGATTCTTTACAGGCGAGTTTTGTAAACAGCAGGTGGGCCGTTCGACCGATACGGAAAACTGTAAGTACTCGCAAAAGCTTTAGAGAATAGTTCGGACGCTTAACTCTTACAAACCTCAAAGAAATACGCCTAGACCATTTCTAATCGCGAGTTACTAAGACTCCTATTCTCCAACCGTAAGCATCAGAGATCAACTGAGCTTTGTTAATGCAAGAAGTTGGTGAGACAGTGAATGAAATAACTGTTGTTATGTTCTTTGAAGACCTAAATCGAGGCATGTTGAAAAGTTTCAATATGAGATAGTAAATTTTCTTATTTTGAGCTACTCTGGAATATTGTACAAAACACCTTGCGTTAAACAGCAGTCAGCTTGTGATTGGTTCGCCACGACTTTTAAGGAATATGTTATGCACGCTTATACAAAAATAAACTTGGTAAATAAGAAATTTCGTAAGTATGCCATGAAGAAAGAATAGCATCGAGAAAGGTCTAGCCAATGCAATGCATCAACTACTCACTGTTCATAAAATATGCAGACGAAGGCAATAGGATTGTTGTTGTTTTCATGTCATAAGATTCAAGGTTAGGTGAATAACAGGTCTCATTTTGCGTATGAACTGAATGATCAAACTCTGATTAGTGTTTACTTAAAATTCTGATTTGGTACTTGAGAAAAACGAAGTAACTGGTGCCTATGTTGAAGTGAAATCCAGTTCGAGCATAAGAGTTTAATGGAAGAACTGTTTGTTGTAGGCAAGAGTTGTATCAGGTGAAAGTCTTTTGAAGACCACCTCGAAAGTATAAGGATTACAGCATGACGGTTAGTTCTTATTGAGCAGATCTTAATACTGACATTTTGCCAATTGTCTGTTAAGGAAACTGTGAAAAAATTAGGGCAAGTGACGCATCCAAAATAGAGGAGCCTGACCTAGGGTATGAAGACATCATCTAGTCTATGAGCTTCAGAATGAATGTGCAAAATACCGTTGGATTTGTGAAAACGTTTATCTGCGAGAGTAAGTTAGTTGTTTAGGTGTTCAGCACCAACTGTTTAGCGGACACAAGGGCTAACGTTCAACCTTGAAGAATGACAAACGCAATCTCTAGTGCCCGGCCATGATGAACTTGACTGAAGCAAGGTTTATCGGCTGCTTGTGATAAAAAAATATGTGTAACTAATTTAATGCAGATTTCCCCTGTTTTTGGGCTTTCCTTTTTGTAAATAGAAAGCAACCAGCTGTTCGTGTACAGTTATCTTGCCTTCACAAGCCTCCGGCGTGCAAGGCGCTGATGAGACCCATCAAGGACTAGAGGGTTCTCTACATCTTGGCAAGTGACTATTGTGACGAAATGATGGCAGAAATTTTACTAAGCCCTTTTGGTGCCGTGATGAACACTGGGTTGTTCGCAAGTGGACAAATGATAAGAAATGGGGATGCAATAGCTAAAAAACTGGTCGCTGTGGCCAGGTTATTTACTTTATCAACACTGTTTTCAATTCCTCTTGTAACTCAGTCGTAAAAAAGTAAATGAGTTGCGTTTTTTGTGTATCCGTTGCAGCGTCAAATACTTTAATATCAATGATCTTCTATATAGTAAGTTAGCAAAGTAGGTAAAATCAAGTCAGATTATTTAAATATTCTTCTGTAGCTTCAGGGACCGCCATCCTAGTAATTGAATAAGTAAGCAGTTGTACTACCATATTCATATGTCTAGAGTTTTGGCTCTCGTACGTGCGTAATTCAGACGTGACTTAACAAGTGAAGGCAGATACATCATGTCGTTGGTAGTCACCGAGAGTGGTTTCCTGCAAGACTCACTCTCTTTAACATGGACGTCTCGGCTCCTTTGCATAATATAATAACTGGCGGTTGTTCATCAGCCTCTCGACTTTTTGAGGATGCGGGCTGGAGAACGACACTCATGCACTTCCGAGTAGCGTCAAATTCCAGAACGTCCAGTTGTCGATATCGTACAGCACAACCATGTACCGTGACGACCTGTATTTAGAATAAAGACGAAAATTTCATATATTGTATTAGTATCAGGTGACCACAATTGTAGTATTTCCAGATATTCAACAGGACAAATAAAATTGTGAACGGACGTTAAAACATAGTGGTTCTACTTTGTCTCTTATGAGACTAATGAAATAGCGATTAAAATCCTCGTATCATAAGGGTAAAACGCCGATCTAAAAAACGAAGTAGAATATTGGCGAGCTTCAACTCATAAACTTGGGTCTTGTTTATACAAAACATTACTGGAGATGAAAGTGATGATCAAACGCAATTAATTTTCAGTTCCTAGTGAAACATCCTCTAGGTCACAATAATTCAAAACGCACTGTTCCACAAAATTGCTAATGCAATTTAGTAACACCAAGCGCCTACATGTATGCAGCCTGTATTCTCCGCTTCAAACAACTGAGAAGAGAAAAATAGTGGATGCAGTAAAATATCCTGTCAGGGTAAACTCCGTAACTTATATTTCAGTGAAAAGATTTATAGTAGAGCAAGATACAGTTGTGCTACTAAGTACTGTAAAAATTTATCCATTGCCTGAACGGGCAGTATCGTTCGCAGCTGTTTAACCAAAGGAGACGGGTTGACATAAAAGTCTGACGGGGGGATCCTAATAAAAAATACGACTGAAATTCCATTACAAATTTGTCGAAAACATCGAGGCATGCAGTCATTAGATGGAGTCAGGCTACATATACTTTGTGTTTAAAGCAAATTTTACGAAAACTTGTCATTTTTGACACAAACTGGATCCACTCCGTTGTACTGACTACTAAATACTTCTATCAGTGCTGTGTTCGACTACGCGGGCAAGAGTCTGGTCGTGCATACTGTCTGGTAAATGTGATGTCTTCTTGTTTGAAAAACTGTGACTTTTCTCTACGAGTGACTGGCTTTGATTCAATACAATTCTCGCTGGCATCCAACGACATGAAAAAGCCATATTTATAAACCAGCGCATTCTTCATTTTGGCGTTTCAGTTGCGTAGTTTGGGTCCTAATCAATTTGTAAGATTTCATTACTCTTACGATTCACTGCATCCTTCCAGATCTATTCAAGTTGTCCCCTCACGAAGCTTTTTTCTTGTCCTAAGTAGACCAGCTTTAGGAATGCCTTTCAGGACGACAAGCCCAGAAACAGCTTTACTAAAAGAGAAAAATATCAAGTCGACTTTGAACAACGATTTTTGCGAGCAAATACCAAAGAAAAAATAACCAAAAACAACCAAAATTTTCGGCTGGATACACCTGTATACTGTTTAGGAGGGGATTAATCGGGTAATCTTTACGTTAACTACCCAAAACACTGAGTTTCTTTTGTCCAGCTAATCAAGACACTAACGTAGAAGACGTGAAAAAGCTATTTACGGCGGTTAGTTACGCGTGAGTTTTACGGAAAACGCACTCATGTAAAACATGGGTGATCTTCTGAGGAAAACTGTACTGAGAAATAAAGAAAACCTGTTGAGATACATTGCTAGCAGATTTTGGGCAGTCACAACTAAAGGCCACTCTGTAAAGGCCGATGTTCACGAACCTTTCCAAGAAAATACACTAAAATTTCAACGCTGTGAGGTGACAGATAAAGTCTGCTTTCATGCACATTAACCAAAATGTGGATGTGTGCCTGCTGTAACGTGAGGTTGAAACCGGCAACCGCGCACGGGTTGAATTTGAATTGCACAACAAGGCGTACTGCTCTGTTGTAGACGCCGTCTTAGTTTACGTTTGTGTTAGTCGTATGAATGGTTTACTGAGCCTTTGGCTCATGCTGGTTCTTGTTGCTTCCTTTTACAGCGCTGTTGCTGGAACTCCTACTTTGGATGAACGCTGTCCCCCGGTGTCTCCACGTCGCCCAAAGTTGGTCCGTAAGTTTGACGAACAGTCAGATTGTAGACGGCCGGCTTGTATGTTACACTGTCACTTTTCACCTTAAAGGCTGCCCCCATTTAATCAGCTCCCTCTTCCTTCAACATTCTCACACCCTCCAGTGATGTGTCTGTTCACCTGCGGTTGCAGTGACCCAAACATTTCGGGGCGAAAAGATGGGGCTCAGCAAATGCCCGGTTCAATAGCAGAGATGTCCTCAGAGTAGAAACCAGGCGTCTCCGAGTAATCACAGTAAATCGTGTAATTGGTCGCATCCCATTGTTCATGGTGTTATTACACAACCACAGACAAAGAACGTTGACGTGCACCACAGCGATGAATGTCAAGCTATGTAGTTTGAATTTTTTCAACATAAGGCAATGATTGAGTCAATCTCAGTATGGTGATATTGAAACATTCTATCATTCTTATGGCGCTCGGTCATTCACCGCTTTGTCTCCATACTTCAAACTTACAGCATCTAAAGTTTAAGACAATGAAATAACGATTGCAAACGAAGCAATGGCTTATCACACTCTATGCCTGCTCTCTTTCTTGAGTACTACAGAAAACTTTGGAGAATAAAAGCAATTAATTTACCTACTGCAAACTGCCATTAACACAATGGAAGTTTCCAAAGCAGATTGAAAATAGCCTTAACGTTTATGTCTTACGCTGTTGCAGCTCCCGATCATCTGGCATCAAAACTAAGCATGTACAATCAAGCTAATAAGCACTCCTGAAGAAAGATTTTCGTAGCCATCAGAGAAACGTTCGACAGTCAGTTCGGTGAAACACCGCAACGTTGTCAGCTGAGTGTTATTCTGAATAATTCATTATGTCATGACAGACAAACCTGACTTCATATAGACTACCGGCGGCCATCAAGAATATTCTTGAAAACCATATTTGAATTTTGCCCCTTGGGATCGTAAAGTTTCTGATATCATTCGTCTACTGTTTGTAACTACTGTGCGAACAAAAAGTATTCACATTTAATTGGGTTATCATAAAATCACTCTTGATAATTATGAATTGATAGGTTCAATTTTGCTAGATCTGTTCAAATGATCTGTTGCTACTTCCGAAATACAAATAACAAAAAATACCGCATTCGGTCACTCACCGAGTTTCGAAAATGAGAATATTTTTTGGTGAATCACAGATATTAAATCATAAAGCGGGTAGGTACCAAAGATCCGAAAGATAAATTTGCACAGATCGATCTGAGTTTAACATCGACTCACGTTGGTTATTGTAACAAATTTGTTAGGAAAATAAACTGACTGTGGTGTGTGACCTTCTGTATAGCACACTTCTTAAAAGCACATTCCGATGTGGGTCAAAAACGAGATTACACATAACATAGTGAGACAAACAGAAGTGAAGACAATGACAGTAGGGAAACACAATCACTAAATACTTTTAACTTACTAACAAGTTGACAAAAATTTTGTTGCAATAAACATTTCATCTTTATCAGGAAACAAGGAACCATGGCTAATTTTTATTGAGAATGATAATGAACAAGGAATGGATGAATTTCTGTTTCCGAGTCATCAGAGTCTAAATATTGAGTCAAGCGGCTCTTTTTCTGTGTGGTTTTTTCTCCATTTATAAAATCGAAATAAAATGGAAACATGTGTGACACCGATTTGGAACAGTCAACCGTCCACCCAGCTTTAGCGTGCACACGCACGGCCATGCATGTTATCTCCTACTGTTCCCGCAAATCGATGAGGTCAAGTAACCAATGGAGTCTATTTGCCCCGTGTCTATGCTGCAAACGGTTTCGCACATTCTTCACAGTGACGTCTGACAAAGTGGCATAACCTTCACGGAAAGTATGGGCACTACTCACAATGCACTTAACTTCAAATGCCTCGCAAAACGTAGATGAGTTATGGATGTGCACTTGATAACAGACTGGTTCGTCAACAGGCAGTTTGTTTTTTCTATCGGCAGTATGCGCACTGAGACGTGGGCACTCATGATCGAGACAGGGACAGACAGTCAGGTTGTTCAACAAAACTGTTGACATTCGGACCAACGCCGTAAGTATCGGACATATTGACCCGAAGTTCGCTACAAACATTTCTTAATAGCCGCCGCAAGGGCGTTCCCCATAACAAGTCAAATACAACTGGTGTAATTATATTGGAACCCTGAAACATTTTTTAATACTAAGCCCAGCAACTGACCTCTTCATCCAACCAAAATTCATTCGTTTTAAAAAAGAAGCGCAGATACGATTGACTGACATTCAGCTTATACACAGGAGCATGCGTAGGTTGTGCGGGGACTTTAAGCTACCCCCTGTTTAAGTCGCAGACAACAAAGAGCACACGGATAGAGAGTGTGCATGATCGTATGCCCTCAACGTTTTTTAACCAGCAAGCACTTCTTTATTAGTGTATTTGAAAGTTTGCCTAAACACAAATAATATAGCCAATCTTGTATGATGTTTTCATGTCTACCTAGTCATATCATAAGTGGAGGTTACACAATGTCAATGTAGCTCATCAACGTCTGTCAAAAAACTCCACTCAAATACACTGGCAGTCAGTGTTATATCCATTATCCAGGTGTGCTTTGAGAAGTTTTTCTCAAATCACTACAATTTAATGTAATACCTTACACCAAAGTATTAGCAGTACCACTTATTGGTGATAGAACAGGATGGTAAACTGACAATGAGACCCAATAACAGTAAATGATATCAATGGCTTAATCTTGTGATTGCATGAGCCAAAAATAACTTCCGAAACAATTGTCGCTTATGTGAATTTTAATAGGGATAAAACTTTATCCTTGGAAAGAGCGGGTTTATTAATTCTCCGACTGAATATCACTTACGTTTGCATGTAGGTTTAATGTTATAGAAAAATTCCATTGATTCACCTTGAAAAAGACAAGCTATACTCTAGTCTCATCACCCACTATGTTGTCACTAAGAATGCATATGTAGATATGGCAAGTGTGATTGCTAGGCGGACACAGTGACTACGTTTCACGTGTTTCCACAGTCCACCTTTGTTCTAAACGCTCTGACAACGAATTATTGGAGTCACCAAATCACCTTAACAAACGCAACGGTGTCAAATCATTTCCACTTCAAAAGGGTCATACAATACTGCTGACTTCTACAAAGAGCGACGATATGTGTACTTCGTGAAAGCTCGTTTCGAGTGTGAGTGATATTCAATCAATCATAGTCAAAATATCCTCGTTTCATACTGAGTTTAGTAGGAATGATAATTTACCTTGTATTTCATCAGAACTGAATATGTCGACGCGTCAGTGACAAACACTTATAATTGAACACTATTGATTTATAGCTTGCATCTTGATGTATCTTGATAACACAAGCTGTGTATCGTACATTTAATTGCTGAAATCAAAAATATGCATAGGTTTCTAATTTTAACACCCGAGTGAATCATACGCCAATAAGTCCAAAGTACACGCCTCTGTGTTCTAGATTACCTTCACTAAGTTACACACGAAGGAAGTCAGCTAGTTTGAGGATGGTATTTGACACGCTTTTATTAAATGAATTTTATGATAATTTTTTGACAGGAACTTTGCAATACACGTCACACCTCGGACAAACTGGCGTGAACTGTTTTGTTTTGGATTGAAAACAGTCAGTCGGACCCCGTGTTGTTGATGGCAAACACATAAAACATGCTTTAGTTTAGTCAACTAGTATTATGATGTAAAGCTGACCTCAATGTATATACTCCCATACGGATGCCAAACTCAATGTTTTCCTCAAATCTAGGGATTTGTTGTTCACAGTTGACACTTAATGTGAGATAAGTACTGAAGATTATTGCATACCGTAACGTTTGCCCTCCCAAACAGTTACACAAACCTGGAAATCGAATCCTTATTCCCGTGACCGATAATTAGACATAAATCTTAGAATGCCCTATAATTACAGTGACTAGATATTTTGCATTGGGCCGTGTAGAACATAAAACACAAATCATTAACTGCCTTCCCAGGCACTAAGTTGGGTAACAACTATACTTGTTGATTAAATTTCCCCACCACAACCAGCTTGCTTGTCTACCAACTAGTCGGAAGTGCCACCACTTAGTCTGTGTGGGTTCCAAAATAAAGGTTAGACGTTTTTCACGCCATACCATCGTTAGGATTTAAAACAATTTTTCCAGTGCTGTTCTGTACAATTATTCCAACGCTATAAATGGTTGCTGAACTCAAAGTAAGCACAACACAGCGGCAGATAAAGAAGTTACAGATAGTCATATCGGCAACAAGCGTCAGACAAGTGGACTACATAAATTAGAATGAAAGGTCAAAGGGCCACAATGTGGGAGGATCAATCGAAGTGTTTGAACAAAATGTCATCTTCTGGTGGTGGCTAGTCATCATCAATATAGATCACAGTTGATGATCAACTGGGTTATGTATTCGGGTTAGTATGTAAGTACAACCTTTACTATTGGCGCCTTAAGCTGTTGTCCATTGGTAACGTGAAACCAGCCTCAAACCGTATTATTTAATATGAAGGAAGTTCATTCGCTTGCGGAACACACCAATTGACTGGAAGAGTAATCCAAAGATGTTTGACTGTAGTCCAGGACATTTGGGCTCCGAGTTTTTCTTCTCCTGCTTACTAGAGTTGATTATTGGTTCTGAATTTCCCACTGATATACGTGGCCGTCGTGATAAAAATTTGAGAATGAGACTAACGTATGCCCTTGGTAGTTTGGCCATCTCTGGGCGAAAACCTGAATATAACTGCATTCTACATACCGGATGGCCAAAAACGCTAGTCATTCATCATGATCGATAGTAGAACAGACGTAGCAAAACGTAACAGAATAAATGAAATTGCAATGAAGCCAATCAGTGCCTCTAAACTGTAATCATTGGAAAACAGTACACCATTGCTGAATCGATGTTGTTTCAAAGGATGGGTATTAGGATAAAAATTGGTAGTACATGTGAGAAAGCTGTACCGACTTCACATGTGAATACTATGTAGCCTCTGGTTATGGCAACTTGGCCCTAATAACTCACTGTGCTCTTACATTCATATTTTCTGCAACCATTTGAAGTGGAAACGGAGACGATCACCATTCATGTGACTGTTAGTATTATGGGGCTTTCGCGGATACCAACGGCCTTTTCAATTGATTTCGGCCCTTTCCTTGCAGTGACCTTATGTGGTTAATGCTTTACCGTTTGGGTTATCACAATTTGCATCCAAATTGCCAATTTCTCCATTTTTTCTCCTCCGACTGTTGAATTTTGCTCACATGCCCAAATGCACGTTACTATCTCTTATTCGCTGCCTACCCCACCCTTGTGAACACAAGTCCACACTGGTCACTGTGAAACTGTCGTCAACCCATCGACCTGCCGCCAAAGTCCAAGCAATTAATTACAGTTCACGTTGATTCGATTGCCTTTTATCTGTTGGTCATTGCGTGTCGGTTGCATGTGCCCGCAGACGACGTCATGTATTTGTACCCCAAACGACCTAGCGAACGGGAACAAATTAAGGTTGATTTCTTGTAACAAGTGCTGCCTGTATTGATAACACTACACGTCTAGTGATTTGATTTGGTTCTGGCATTCGTCGCTCATCGTTTTTCAGAAGAGCGTAAAAATACAGTTAAAACTTGTGCATCTTGCAATTGCATCCTCTTTAATGATATTGTCACTATCTGGTTGTAGCATTTATCTTTTCACATCACTTGTTCAGCTTGCAAAGTTGGCTTTTTTTTACAAACCACTCCACCACGTTGATCACTGACCTATAGGTAATGTCGAGTTTGATAATTAGTTGTGCGTGCCATATGAACGGCACTAGATCATTATCATTACTTGCCAGCCGTCGTCCATGTGTAGTGAGGAGGAGCGATCGTACTATACTGCTCACATCACTATTATCCAGTAGTGAGGCCAGGGTATAGATTTTGACATTGAAATGACCACAGGAAAGATACAAAAAGAAAGACCGGAGTGTAGCATTAAATGAAATGGTTCCTGATAGATAAAGGAACTGAACATCGGCATCTGTGGCAACCATGACGTTCTGGGCCTAGTACTCTATGCAGATGAATGTTACTTGTTGTCGTGTTTAAACGCATAACCCATGTGTTGCTTTCGTGAATAGTTAACAACATCCGTGTTCTTGTCTCACAACATATATCTACAGATGGAGGTAAAGACTTAGTTCCATTAGTTTCCCAACAGTTTTGCATCGATGAGGACTAACATCAATCGTTTTCAACGTTTTACCTACAGTCAGCACACACCACATAGAAGACCACTTCTTGAAAAACGTTAACAGACATAAAACTATAGCTGATTTTCACAGTATCTTCTGGGAGTTCTATTCATTTCTTATTTTTCTGTGGCTCACCAACTCCATTTGTATCTGCAGTTCACCTTCAGTTAAACGTCAACACATATGATAGTATAGTTCACTAACATATGTTTTGCTTTTCAGCGATTGGATTAGTTTTGAATTTAGTTTCTTGCAAACTCAGGTTAGCTAAGAGATGGATCATTACCGATCATAGGTGGATTTACAAATTAAAAGTTATTATTTTTATTGCTGGAGTCCCTTTTTGTGCCGCCTCCAACAGTAAACCCATATCACCATTATATTTTTAACAGTACAGTATCAGCCTCTTTCAACAACCCTTTTTTCATTGGTAAATCAGTATTTTGGTCTTCATAACTGTATTCAGCCAGTTAATAGAGACCTTCAACAATCAGTGTCACATTATGTGTATTGAACGATATCGATCTTACCTGCTGAACGTCATGTGCACTAGGATAATTTTCAGTATACAGGGGTGCTCAGTTTCGATACTAAGGCGTACTGGGAGTAAAAGAATCTGAAGAGCATGATCATATATGGAAATCAAACCTTACCTAACTTGAAATGGTGTCTTTCTATTTGGTTTAGAGGTGTAACAAACAAAGAGGATTGCGAAACAACAAATTCGTTTAACAAATGTGAACAAAGACATAATTGAGTGATATTTCATAATGTGAACTAAAACAAAATTTACTGCATCTATGTTAATGCTCAGAGTAAACAGTTACAGCGTGTAAAATTACAACGATCGTAGTTCGTTTGGTATTAGGTTGATATCAACGCCACAAATAATTCTGTTGGTACGTATACGACATGGCGGTGGTGGTAAATAACGATCTTCTGTGTCACCCGTAACTAAGTTGTTTATTGTGAAAGTGTCATATTGATTTGTCAAATGAGGTTTCGTTATCAGTAATGTTGATTACTATCATTCGTTGTTTGTCAAGCCGACTGGAAATACAGTACCGTGCTGGAATTATTTTGGTAGATGTTCCATCCCCTTAGTGCCAGACTGGCATTTACATTCACCTATATACCATCCGCCGCATCCGCATCCCTACTTAGAATTTATGTTCGACTGGCTGAACAGATACATAAGTTGCCGAATAAAGATATGGGAATCCAAAAGTTTAGTATATTATTGCCAGCTTTGTTTTATTGAATGTATAAAAAATATCAGACCTCGCTTGCTTTCCAACAAACATTCAAAACATATCCCCTTCAAAAGGCAGTTATAAAACTATTGTTTCTTGCAACCATCTGGCCTTTCGCCGTGAAAACTACTGATTAAGCCGATTCCCCAAAACAGAAGCTGGCCAGTTGGTGGGCAAAACCTAAAAACCAGTACGAGACCTGCACGAAGGGCGGGTCCCAGTTAGGCAGCATTCTATATATATGTTAGCATTCAACAAATATATGGCTCCCCAGTTCATTAAATTGTCATTTTATGATGGACCATTATAAATAATCATCCGTCATTTGTTAGTTTGTGCTTTACCCGAGTGACTCAAATCACCGTTGGTTTTACTGGCTGCGTTTGAAAACCATTAGGTTTGTGGGGAGAGAGGGTCGTAACAGGCGTTTGTGGTATACACATTGCAAAATTTTATGCGTTTATTTAGTTTCATTGTCGATATATGTGGATACAAATCTGTTTCACGTTTCGGAATCTGTTCTTAGGCCACATGCAACTAGATGATCGTTTTGTGGCTGTTTGATCTGGAAGAGTTTTGCTGCTTGGTTAGGTAAATTTGTCGATGGTACTCACTGACAATTTTGATCGTGGCGTTTACACTTGAAAACATATCCGGCCAGACCTTACCAAATATGATTATTTCAATCTGGTTTCTTCGATGTCAGAGTTTACTGACAGAACATACGTCTATATATTTGCCTCCACAGGGGTTTGAATCTAGATACGTTACTTTGTGGAGCAAGCACGTTGATCACGGTGCAACTGACCTCAAAATAGCATGATTGAATACTTGTCTCCGAATGACTGTTGGCAATTATTTGGTGAGTAAGGCCATTTTATAACAGTCTTTCAAATTTCAAGTTGAAAATCAACTACGATTGGTCGCGGCTGCCGCACTCCCGTAGACAATCCAGTCGGCCCATTTCCAAACGAAGAACAAGACTCGAGTTTCGTTCTTATTAGAGCTCGTCAGTAGTGCATGTCCTCGCCACGGCCCGGACTAAAACTTCGGCCACGCTTTCATGGGGCAACCGTGTTGACCACTGCGTCATTAGTCACGACCGAATTATCATATGCTAACACAACCACTTTCGCTTGTGGGTACCGATCAGGTTGCCCGATAGTCTCGAGAGAAGACACAGTAATTGTCCTGTTAAGTCCAGTCCATAATCCGGCGATGAGGAATTCCTAGACAGGTCGAACTCCCAAATCTCATTAAACCTGGTAGGCGAGATTTTAGGTTACTGATGAGTAGTCGGGGATTCGTTTAATTTCATATGTGGCCGGAGTTTATTTCCGGTAGTTGAAAGGATATGCATCTCTGACGAGCTCTAATGAGAGTGAAACTCGAATTCAGTGGTTCTTTTAGAAAGCGGTTGACTGGAAGTCTATGGGAATGTGACAGCCGTGATCAATTGTGGGTGATGCTCAACTTGAAATTAACCAAATTCCCGACAATTCAACAGCCTTTTTAATTCCGTTTGACGCTTTTTAATTAGGAATTCTATGTGAAATTGATGTTGATGAAGTTATCTGACCAAATAGAGTAGGGGTTTTAATTAATTCTGAATAGTCCGATTGGCGAATGTTCTCCCAGGTTGACACAAGATAACTCAATAAAACTAAGCTACAACACTGACTGAGTATTCTCGAAACAATAATTTTGCATTAAATTTAGAAGTGTTCAAAGTATATTAAATACATGCGAAATACCTCCAGTGATAACTCATAAGTTTCGCACAATTCAGTTGCGTGCAGTACTTTCCAATTAAGGTAGTCTCCAAGCTATCAGAACCTGGCTTGTTTGCCAGTCAGAGTGTCAAGCAGCTTTTATGGGGTTTACAAACCGATTTTTATAAATGCTTCCTGTGTCTAGCTCAAGTATTTCTAAACAACTGATCAAACGTCATTGAATTTGAAATTGTTGAGGAATTAGTTGTTATACTTTCACAAAGTTAGGCTGCAACACATAATTCAATTAGTTGAATTCTAAAAACTTTCTGGTAAACGGTGGAATTCATTAGGAACCGAAACATTCCAACTAGACTCCAACTATGGAAGTTTTTAATTCTGTGAAGAACAATTACTTATAGATCGTGGGTGTTTTTACTGGACATTACAATGGAGCATGTGATTACTTCTTGTCGACTGGCCACTTGATGCAACCAGAAAATTTGGAGAAATCACATAAAGACGAGAAATATTCTAATTTATATTTTTTTGTATCTTTGGTGTGGAAGAGCTAGAACATATAAGTGCTTTCTGAAGCATACTTTACCATCGGTAATACATCAGTCGTATGTCACTGATGCCCACATCCACACTACTAAAGAAGCTAACGCTTAACCACATTTGACGATCAGTAAACGTTAGGACATGAGAAACATTTTGCAGTATTTGAAACGCATAACTTGGCTTTAATTGACATCTCACAGATACGATACCCTCAGGTTCCTCAACAGTGATGTGACGTGTTTAAAAAATACGACTCTAATCTAGATTAGATGCATAGGATTGGTATGTGTTTTGCAGATGATGACTGGAAATTACGCCAAGTGAAACCCAGTTGTTACTGCATCACATACTGTTGAAGATTTTTCAATGTCAAATTTTCAGTCACAGGTGCCTTAAATTATTTTAAAAAAATACCATTTCAAGTTGGAAATCACCCACAATTGATCGCAGCTGTCGCATTCCCATAGACTTTCCAGTCGGCCCCTTTCAAAAAGAAGCACTAGACTCGAGTTTCGCTCTCATTAGAGCTCATCAGTAGTGCATATCATCGCCACTGCCGGGACTTGAACCACGGACATTCAGTTCATGAGGCAACCATGTTTACCACTGCGCCATTGACCTCACGTTAGGCACGACCGAATTATCATATGAGAACGCTCATCCACTTTCGCTTGTGAGTAATGGTCAGGTTGCCCGATCGTCTCGAGAGGAGACACAGTTACTGTCTGTTAACTCCAATCGATAACCCCTCGACTAGGACTTCTCTCCAAGTTGAAATCACAGAAATCATTGACTTGTTGAGCGGTATTTGGCTATTGATGAGTAGTAGGGGATTTTGATTTTCATATAGATTGAACATCACCCACAATTGATCGCAGCTGTCGCATCCCCATAGACTTTCCAGTCGGCCCCTTTCAAAAAGAAGCACTAGACTCGAGTTTCGCTCTCATTAGAGCTCATCAGTAGTGCATATCATCGCCACTGCCGGGACTTGAACCACGGACATTCAGTTCATGAGGCAACCGTGTTTACCACTGCGCCATTGACCTCACGTTAGGCACGACCGAATTATCATATGAGAACGCTCATCCACTTTCGCTTGTGAGTAATGCTCAGGTTGCCCGATCGCCTCGAGAGGAGACACAGTTACTGTCTGTTAACTCCAATCGATAACCCCGCGATTAGGACTTCCTAGACAGGTCGAAATCTCCGATCTCATTAAACCTGCACTACTGACGAGCTCTAATGAGAGCGAAACTCAAGTCTGGTGCTTCTTTTCAAAAGGGGCCGACTGGAAAGTCTATGGGGATGCGACAGCTGTAATCAATTGTGGGTGATGTTCAACTTGAAAATTAACCAAATCCCAAACTACTCGTCAGAAATACCATTTCAACCGACACAACTTCATTGCCCGGACAAACATCACTTTTCTGATGAGCAACTAACCCTGTTAATTGACGACGCAAGCAGGGCATAAGGTGGCGTGCAATATGCGATGCAAACAAACCAGGTGGCAAACCATCCGGACTTCACTGTGTGTCTTGTGACTAGAGTTAGTCATGTTTTTAATTCACTGCATACGTCATCATATGTAAAAGACTAACTATCACAATTTTTGAACCGTATCTCAGATGCTTCACCAGCCCTCAATATACTCTCTCATTTTTTTGCCAGAGAACTTAGTCCCTGTATCCCTCAATACGATTACCACTTGTTACTAACCATTTCACTGTGAAAAAATCTGCAACTTGTGGTGGACACGATCATACGTTTGCACTGAATCATTTATCCCTTATTAACCGAAGAAAAGACAAGAATCATATACTTTGATGAAGAATTAGACAAGCGTATTGGAGAAGAAAGAAGTCGAGTTAGAGCTGCATTACTATGGAGAAAGTTTAGGTAGCAAAACCCACTTAGAAACGTACGCAAGCTGACTGAATGTTAGTCGCAAATGATAAATAAGTATCAACTGATCATTAGCAACCAACTGAATGTGATCTACCCTATCACTCTTGAAGATAAATGATTTACGTAGATTGTCCAGTTGTTATTTTATAGATTGTGCACTTTTGTATCGCTGCAAGCAACTGAGGAGAATGCCTAAAGAGCTTATTTGCAAAGATGACCCCCTACATCTGTTAAAGGTGTACAGGGAAATTTAATAGTCCAGCAAGTTCAAAAATTTGCCCGTAACTTCAAACAATTTCGCAAACAATAAAAGTGAAGAATAAACTTGAAAATGTATGTGCTTTAAGTTAAAAGCAAGCGTCATTTAATTGTTCATCTGACTGCAAATTAAGAGTGACAGTCCATAACTCTTGTTACTTAGTACAAACAATATACATCCAATTTTGTCTCATAACTATTTGTGAATGAAATATTCACAAGTCAGCTGAGAGCAACAACTAATCGAACAAAAAATTCCATTCATACTTAATTTATCAAGTAATTCCTTTACCCGTCTGTATGATCCAGGGGAGGTTTCGGGTGAAAGCAATGCCGTTGCTAACTTATCTTATACAATGCTCAATGTCTGTTTAAGAAAGATGCTTCAGAATGCGAATCGTTTTGTTTATGTTTACAACGTAGATGAGAGGAAAACCTACGTGGACTTTTCGTGAATGGTTTGAAAACAACAATTTGTCTGTCACTGTTTTTTGATTCATCAATGCTAAACTTATATTCCATTGTTTATAATATGAGGTAACTGCAGCAGCCATTGCATTCAAGACTATCGTTATGTAACAGATTACATATATAACTTCATACGTTTGTTTTGCACTGTATATCCCAAAGCGCATCCAAAGTTATGAGTTGTTGAGACAAACATGTATTCAGCATACATTTTTGCCAGATTAATGAATTGGACGCCAACGTCCTGAACACGATCAATCTCTGATATCTTTCTATATATTTTCTTCACCTTTTAAACAAAAGTTGTTTGCCTTTTAACAAAAGGGAAAAGCGTTACCATTTCAAAAGACCAGGTCAAATTATGTTTGTTTGCATTAATTCGTCAAGCTTCGAAATTTTACACGGAAGATCTGCTTTGAGGGAGTTGTTTGTCTGCGTGAAGACAGACTAAAAACGTCGTAGCCAGTATCCTTGGTATAAAACGACTTTTTTGAATCAACAAAGACTTGTTGGAAGCTTAAGAAAGTTTGATTTGAATGTACATAGGTTGCTGTAAACATGAACTTTGCTGGGGCAGGAAATGGACGCTCATATTCTCGTAATCAATTTTTCACATATCGTAGCCCAATATAACAGTGCACAGTGAGAGTAAAGATTAGAAGGTTAAAAATATTCGTCATACGGCTTGATACTCACTAGCTTCGCTCTATGTAAGTAGATGGTAATACTTGAGTTTGCAACCATGTAAAATCTTACGTGTGCCAAACCAGTCTAGAAGGTTGAATTATTAAAATATCTACCTTATGAACTTTGCATGAATATTCTGTCAACATAGTGTTACCTGAAGAGTCCTAACCTCTCTTATTTACGCACGGGCATGTTTAACCCAGTTGTGTTAACATTATACTAACTGCTGACTAAAGCATGATTCGTCGTGCAAATCACTTATGGGAATAAGACCAGATCCTTAGCCACTGACGCATGGGTTTTAACAATTATGTAACTGCAAATGCTTCCAGGCATTAAAAAGAGCCGAGTAAAAGTACAAGCCGGTAAAGATGTCAAGAGGCGTGATTTGTAAACTTGAACAGAATCATCAAAAGACTGTATGTTACAGAGTATTATTTCAAGCGCCTGTAACAGATACTAAGTTCAAGCGGCATTCGTTTGGAAACTCTCATACTGATATAAAAATCAAAAATATATTCAATGAAAGAATTTGTGCAATGAACTACTGTGAAGATGCTTTTCGGCTGTTCGTAACTGCTTCGCGCCAATCTAATAAAAGAAACAACAGCAAGTTCTGTGGGAAAGCAGGTTAACACAAACGGTCCAACACTGGTTTGAAAAGTGAAAACCAACTCCATGTTGTCAGAGGATATCGTACGAGAGAGGCAGCACTTGGGTACGAAGAGGCTGGAAATGCAGTATGCTTTCTGGAACGGTAGGCAAGTTTACAAAGTATTGAACGCCCTCAGATATAGAATTGTTACATATGCTCTCGATTGCTGCAGATTCAGCGGTAGTTCAACCTCGCAATGCTCAGAAATACGTTTTGGATGATGGGTGCATATATTTGTTCACAAAAATGCATACTTTTTTCAGAAACTTAGTATTGTGTTTCCGCGTATGATGTTTCTTCCTGTCTACATTTGTAGACAAATATTTACAGACCTCGTAGTGGGCATGTACTGATTATTATTGTACATGAACACTTACCCACAACGTATTGCAGGTAACGGTTAAGTTGTCCATAGGCCGCAATAGAAGCTACGTTCAGTGAAATAATAACGCTGGAAGTATTAAATGTCTAAACATAATTTTGCGACCCACCGTAGAAAAAATTGTGTATCATAGATTGAAAGAAAAAGCCAAACTACTGTTTGTTAATAGTTGTTATGCATTTAAAGTTTTCAACGATCAATCGCCAAACAGGTTATTTGCAACGGATACGTTCATATGCTTATGTGTATATTCATATATATATATAGCGCGCAACACAACGGTCATCGTTGAGAAATTCAAAAACTGTGGGGAACACTTTTCAGCATATCTTGGTAGGGCAATTTACCACTTTAATCATTTAGTGGTTTCTAAGTGAAGCATTAATACTAAGAGTTGAATAAATACAAGGCACCAAAACCTTGCCAAACAACCATTTTCTGTGTTGAAAGCTCATGATATCTGTGACGTCAACATAATACAGGTTTTTGATCTGTGGATGACTTGGCAGAATTCTAACTGTTTCTAATTGAATATACTTCGTATCTTCTTAAAAACAAAACATTAGATTGTGTGACACGTTAACTAGTCTAACTAAATAAATACCAGCTCCATACACCGTAAGTGGAATATCCAAAAATGTTTTGCCAATAGACAGTGGTAATAATTGTTTGTGGAGTTGAAATCCTGTCTTGGACTTGGACCGTAAATAAAAGCTCGAGCCGGTCCCTTTAAAAAGCTGGATAGTTTCAAATGACTCTTTTTAAGAGCACACTACTAATTCGTAATCTTGTCACGATGAAAATTCGAAAGCCGAATCATATTTACTCTCGCCAGAAGCATCTACGGATTTATCAATACACCTTATGTGAAGGAACTTGGAATGCTGAGTGGTTTTGTGCAATATTTCACACGATCAACTCAATCCACTGATGTGTTAATTTCCACTGAAATAACGGACATTTACTAAAGAAATGTGGCTATATTTCCCATAAAATAATTAATAGAAATATTCTTAATTACAAAGTGGCCAAATGAAAATAATCCACAAAAATTTATAATAGGAGATGTTTGCAATATTATCGAATAGACTGTAATTCGTTCAAAATGTTGCTCGTCAAAGGCTTTGACACACCTACCAAACTTCCTTTCTTTGCAGCTTAAAACTAGGATACAACCTTAGCCGAATTGCCGCTGCACGCCATAAAAATTATTACGTTGCCGAAAAAACTACGTTTTCTTCGAATGGTACAAAAAATGCTTCCACCAGAAAACTGAGGCTGGAAACAATGTTAATAAAAGTTAAATTTCGTTCAAATTGTCCCTGAGGAGGCATTTCTTAAGAATGTGCTGACAATGGTTTGCTAGAATTTAATGGAATAATTGTGCACTGACAGTCTATTCATCGTTAGGTGACAGGTTTCATTTAGGAACAATGGTTTTATAAAGTGCATTCGTTACAATACGATTACACTCTATTGTCATCCTTAATAATGAAAGATTTTCCATTGTTATAATCGGAGTGAAATCGCCACCTTCTCTTTGTCCTAAAGTTGGGGAAACATGCTAGACGTGTTGAGCGACTCTCTATCAGTTAACTTCAGCGGACCTCCCAATGGCAGTTTACATTTGATATATGAAATAACAATAGACATGTGTCTAGTGAATGATATCTGAAACACGCAGTTCACTTAACCCAGTCCACCGTAAACCAAAGAAAACAAGTAGCACAAAATGTTTTGTATGGCTTTGTGTATAGGTAACTCATCCTAACAAAACTTAGCAAGGTGACTCACTTACTCCCAATTCTATCCCAGGTATATTTTATTTCTAATGTCAGAAAGACAGTTTAACAAACAAACATTAAAACGAATACCAGTGAATTCTCGAGAGAGAAATTGCTTTGCTGTTAACTTCACTTCCAAACGTCCGGCTTAGAATAATTGTTGATACTTTTATGGTTTTGTTTCCAATCCTATTATGTATACGTTTTTTAATTTCGATTATCTCAGAACATATTTTCCTGAAGAAAAAATCTGTTTCGTCTCTCAAAGACTGTCCTACAAACTATTGGATTGGTAATCCGTTAGGTAAAATTCGACGGACATTTTTATAGGCATGATTAAAATGCAACTGTTTGCTGGTATCGCTGGTATAACCAAATCTGATTATATTATAACTGACCGAAATGGTGATTTTGCAGTGTCCCCCGGCATACTCATACTTTGTGGCCGAATTGTTCCCGATACTTTTGATTCACTATTTTTAATCCACAATGACATCTTATCAAAATGCTTATCACCTACAACCTGACAGGTTTTTTGTGGCTACGTTGACGCCAGTATCGGTTGAACAGATCAATGCCTTCCACAAGGAATGACTGAACATTTTTTGAACTGGTCAATTCGCGCTGTGATGCAAGGATGTGTGCCACGAGCTACAACGTATATTACTTAGTGCATAAGCTTATAAATTATTATTCAACCAGCATCAATGAGTTGGTCAGCTTACGGTACATGTTACAGCAGTACGCATAAGCTAATCCATTAAACCCTGAATAAAATGAATGTGATCATTCAACATTATTGACTGTCATCAAAGGTAGCAACGCATTTTCCGAGATGCGAATCCAAGTTCACTGATCAGCTTTTAATTTCTGTAAGCAAGATATGGCGATTTACACTACGTATACTACAGTTACATTTGGTGAGGTGGCTCGGTGATTCTGTCGTGCGTAAGCGGCATTGGTGTGGGTAACTTGGCGTATTTGACGGTGCTATTAGTGTGGTTTATTTTGCATTGGTTGTACTAAACTTTCAGCTTATAAAAAATAGTTTTTTTAAAATATTGCATGAAAATTCAAACTGACAAAGAGAAGAATTTGATTGGCATTAAAGATTTAGTTTAGATCCGAATCAGATGAAAGATGTTCTATTAGGTTGTGAACAAACAGGATTCACACTGAGCAAAATTATATCTATATTTCAATAGTTTCCCAATTTGTAAGTGTGAGTTCCACTTAAATGCTCTAAATATTCACTCTGTTAAGTGAACTTGTATCGCTTTCTGCGAAGTATATTTTGAATAGGCGGCTCATATTGATTGTCAATCTATCAAATTTAATTGGTCAACTGCAAAGAATCCGAAAATACGGAACGTACTAATCAAGAAATCCGCCAGTACCGTGGCTCCGTTCCAAACGACGGGCTGGCTATTGCTTCGAAATGATTAGTAGTTGCAAACTGAGGCGTAATTCTGGGGTGACGTAATTGGATTTGTCCATAAAAACTTTCCGAGTTGCACCAACACCAGTCGAAAATCATGACAATGTTTAAAAACAATCCCTGCTCTTACAGTAACGAAGCAGAAAGGACACAAAACCAAGGTCAACGAAATTATAACAGAATGACTGGGAAGTGCATTGGGGTAACCTTTGAAAAACCATGTACAGCTGTTGCAAACCGTCATTAATTTCACCGCGAGGCACTTGTTAATCACAGTTTAGCAAGCCACTTCTCAAAAATCAATTACACCCTCAGTTAACGGCTTTTGACGCAATGTAAACCTTAATCGTTAGCCGTCGGTAACTCAATTTATCTCTCTAAACAATAAGTTGTCATTTTCCGTATTCTTTAGTACAAGGGTCTGGGTCGATTTGTTTTCTTCTAGTCTCATTTGAAACTATTTTGGTTTCTGTCTCGCTTTGTACACAGTAAAAACAGATGGAATTATGCGTAATTTATTCCAACCGTACTTTTTGTCTTTTGGCTATCGTACCAAAAGTGTTGAGAGTGACTTAATAACGCGTAACATGGAATGTTGGTTGATAATTTTTGAAATAAAATCAGATCAGTAAAAAGATAAAATTGAGAGAGAAAGAAGCTTACGTGCATCCCAGCTTCATCCAGACCGTGGTATACCACCCCGAGATCCCGGCTAGCTTCCACAAACGCTTTCTCATCCGGAGAGGAGGCCTGCAAATACCAACCAATATGTATGCTACAGTTTAATGTGGAAGGATATGTTATAACATTCTTTATAGCTATTGTTTAGCTGTCCAAATAGAAGGTACTCTTTAGTTCTGAAACTTTGATTTTTGAGCGTAATTTCCAAATCTGCCGTTTTTCGATAATCCTGCCGATGATTCAAAGTACATTACATTGTACTTGGTCTTATAAGTGAGTGATTGAGTGATTGCAATAAAACATGGATTTCAACAAGAATTTGATACTTGGTGATCTACTTGTTTGCACGACCAGCACGTACTTTGAAATATTGTCAAGCAGCACTTGTGAAAATCAACTAGTTGAGTCTTTCAACCAATCGCAGACAACCAAAACGAAATAATTGGATTAAACTGCTTTCAGCATTATAATAAGTATAAACCCTGTCCTTTGATTTTCTTCATTTGTTGATCGAAACAACTAGTAAAATTTGGTTTGTATCACATATGTCACTCTACTGTCAGAAGCACATAAGTATGAATTTTATGGAACAAGCGCATAGTCCGACATTTTTCCCCATATCAGACGATCGGGCAGATAAGGCCGCCGTTTACTTGATCAAGCAAACCGTTGATAAGAACAGCCTTGATTCTTTACATGACGATGACAGTAAAAATTAGGCGTTTGGTGACCTCATCGGTCGTGAAGTAGCAGTATGAACCACTGCTAAAGACATGTTGAGTTACTCGTTAAAACAATAGAGTATCCGTCTCCGAGATTGTGACTGAAACAGCGAATTTAAAATAAACAATACAAGGTCGAACATTTTGGAAGCGAACTAAATGATGATCAAGAACAATCCGGTGGTATCAGAGTATTGATACATCCAGTAGTTGGTGGAAAATACCGGTAGATGGTACACTTACGAGCCTCGAATAAATATTGGTCTAGGCCCTATTCTGAGTTATACGGGATGTGAAAAGTATATACGCCCAACAGATTCACACGCTTTGAGAATTAAATGAATTTTTTGATCACTACATTTTGTAACAAATGCTAAGATTTCATCTGTTAGCAGTTGATTCAATATTACTTGTCGGTTTGTGGTTTATTTATTTAAAAGATACTGGAAATAATTCTGACGTTACATGTTATTGCACATACTACATAAAAGCAAAGAAATGGTTGGCGCGAATCACATCTGGACAAAGGTAATGAATAATGAAAGCCACTGTCTGAGCGCCTCTAGTCCAGGCGTTCGGGTATCGGTTAAGTTCAATATTTGTTCAATAGTTTGGGCAAGCATACACCTCCTTATTCTAACCCGATACAGGTGTCTTGTAAACCGTTGTATGGTTTACTTTTCGGCCATCCCATAGTAATTATACGTAGTATCATTACGATATACTGCTATAAGATATATATACGTGGTACAATAAGTATTGATCTCAAAGTTGGCCTAATAGGATCTGCGTCCGCATAGTCTTCAGGGGAATACCTACCTTACAGTCTGATAGAAAACATCGCGATTGTTTCAGTACTACTTGGCTGAACTGCAAAATTGTGGGACAATCCACACTGACTGAGCCCGTTCTTTTACCAGGGCATACACTGCACTGTGTGTTGGACACATTGGTCTATTTATTATCTGGTGAATTGCTGTCTGTCAATTTCTTGCCCGTACACCTCGACACAATCATTGTCGGTGATTTATAATTGACATATTTCAATCACGTACGCATCAGAACCCAAACAAGGGAAACGTAAAATAAATCACAAACTCTAGAAAATTCAACGTTCCAGTTAACTCTTCATGGAAATGTGTTTTCATACTTTGTAGATCTTGTTAGTTCACTTGGTGAGGTCTAACCTAAGGGAGGATTTGAATCAACCTTGCTGGTGAGGATATTTTGTGTTAAAAAGTTGCATCAAAATGTTCTCCTGGAAAACATTTGTTTGTCCACAAGTTGAGCGGTAATAACAGCTTGTAAGTTCATGTACACTTTCTGGACCGTGTCATACTGAAAAAAACATTAGATCCTAGTTTCGGTTTAGTAACGGGTCATCGGTAGTGTTTAGCATTTTTTCGACGACAAGCTGATCTTTCGAGATAAGCTAGTTACTGGTGGTACCTTGAACATATAATGTTTACGTCAGATGAACCGATTGAATGAACTGATCAACAGGGTACAATTCCATTTCAGTAATGTTCGGGTGCTTCAATCTTCTTGACAAGAAGCCGAATTTTTTCCCACCAAACGATAGGGATACGCGACAGGGCTAATGAACCGTTAGCAATTGGTCGAATAAAAAATTTCCCTACTAATTACCAGTGTTATGAAAGCAAACTAGGCTGGTGTTGTCTCCAGGTTATCGCCAACTAAACAACTCAATTTGAACGTCACAAAACAAACTGGTCTCGGCAAACGATTTGTTTTGAATGGTCTATAAATGGGTTTGGCGATGTGGTTCACAGTACTGTGGCAGAAGAAATCAATAAGACAACTCGCTTCAAACCGAAGTGATGATCAATTAACGAATGTCGCATTTAGGTAGCAACTGACTGTTTCATCCTGCTGTGTGTCGATAATGTTCCACATAAACTTTGGCTAGGGTTTCACCCCGTTACAGAGGCATCTTTCCTCCTACTGCGGCATTCCACTACTCCCGTGTGAACTTTTCCGGGATTTTCATTCCAAAGCCATTCGACCACACACCAAACGTCTGAATTACCATTTCATTATATACGCATGTTAAAATACTTTGTACAGTCACTCCTTCAATTCGCACTGTTTCCGTAAGAATCCTAATTAATTTAATCGTTCATGCCATCATAGTTTGAGCGACTTACATAATCAACAAATAATCGGGTTACAATAAGCCAAGCTTTCTGAAAATTCATGATGTTTCTGTAGATTTATTCATGCACCTCTTATTATATGTTAAGCTGAGAAGTAACCATTAGCAACTCGAAATGCCTCCAACTATTGAGGGTTCCCTGGAAATCTAATCATTCAGGTCATATGATTGGCAAGAATAGGATTCTATGCAGAAGGGTACTATTTGTCCGACATTAGTTGTCACGGTTACTATATTGTTTGCAACACTAAAATCGAAATCCATATAGCGAAATCTTGACTGCAGTAATTGATGACAAAATTATAGCCGTTACCATGGTTTTGTTCGATAAACTGAAGTTTTACCAGCAGACGATAATCTTTTTTGTAAAAGATATACAGTTGGTAATGCACATATAACTATGAGTACAACTGACTGAAAAAGTATTGCGGTGTGCTAAATATCAAGTTAGTATCGGTTCATAATCAGATGTACTGTATCAACTAGGGGGACTTTTGAAACCATTATACTCAGTTGGTGTTTTAAAAACCTACATCCTCAAGTAATTATGTAATACAACCAAAATATTTGGCAAAAACCGAAAAAATAAGAGTCAATAGCACGTTAGTAAACAGTTATCATGTTGCTTGACAACAATCTATCTAACAAAAAGGCAGCTGGAGAGAAACCGAATCGAAATTCGAGGGTAGATTGTATACAAGAAATGGTTTAACTGTGTGATCAATTCATGAACAAAATGTGCATTAGATGGATGATATCAAAACATATATCAGAGGAATTTATCACAGTGTTTGAAATCAATGATTTTCGGCAGGGTAATTAGTTAGTTTCAAATATGTTCAACACAGCACCTAAGAAAAGGTCGATCATTACACCAAAAATGGTCAGACGAAACTGGAATTTGATACGCCAATGACTTAGAATAAAACAATCCGTTGTATGCCTACTTTACTGCATAAATAGATAGAGATGTTCCCTGTTAGCCTCATTCTAATAAATCACTGGGCTTGAGTTGAACCCTTATCAAAAGCTTTTAATGGCGCTTATTTCCGGTACGACCAAAATCTGATCACCAGCGACGTTCCCCTGAGATAGCTGTGTTGAACACTGTAGAGTTGACGTTGCAGTAAACGCGACCAACATATATGCAATCGCTTGACCGCGTCAGGTTGTGACCGTAGCTTTCTTGCTAACTCTAGTTGATGATCTCACGATTAGGATCTTTGGTGAAGGTGGAAGCATACAAATCATTTAAATTTCTAATCACAATTATGCATACTGATTATTAATGGGACACTAGTTGCGGCTCATATGCAATATTTGCGAGTCGTAAGTAGAGTATTGATAAAGTTCATTGCTTTTTTAGGAAATCAGCTAGAAGCAAGCTCAAATAACTGATGGACGATGCCCACATCGATTTATCACAACCCTATAATGCCCATCTGTAGGTGAAAAATTTTCAAACTTCAGACAATCAAAAGTGACCGGCGGATTTTGGTATAGAGCTAAGTGAGGTTAGTTAACTAATGCTGATTAGAAATAAGTTGTTTTAGCTTTGTGAATCCTTAAATAAACTTAAGACTCCTGTAAACAATAAGAGAACAATAAAGTAACATAAGCAAATTATGCATTCATAGCGAAGAATTCACATAGTAATATTCTGTTTTCAGTTTTGAAACAACGCTCAACCTGTTGCCATCTTAAAATGGTATATTGAAAAGCATAGGCTTTGTAATTATGGCCATACATCCAAAATATCAACGGAATTGGACAAACAGGTAACCAAAATTGCACGCTAATCTATGAACATACAAAAATCTACAAAAGAACTACAACACCCTGAAGGATGTCGCGATTATGGAGTAGTGGGTGAAAAGTGGTATTGAACTTGGAAGTCGCTTGTATTCCGCTGCTCAGATATCCACTACGGGATCTAAGAAATTTGAATTGAAACGGATAAAAACGAAGGCTTCTATAAGGAGCGTCAAATGCATAGAATAATTAAGAAAATCAGCATTCAACGACTGCAAATCGTCAAGCGCGTTGACGAAACTGGCGGGTCTGTGAATACCTGTTTTTTTATACGCACACGGTTTTTTCTTTAAAACTTTGCAATTTTACCTATTGATGAAGTTTACAAAAACTTTCAGAGAAAGAGACCAGCAAACAATGTGATAAAATGTCAGTGGTTTCTTTTTAATTGTTGTATGTTGGAAGCATTTCCGTATCAAACTTGAGTGTTTCTTTCTACTCTTTAAAGAGGAGTAAAATATCAGGCATTTTTGGGTAATTTTTAAGAGTGGCTGAGTAAAACCATCCTGTTTGTTTGTCTTCCTTGGTAAGTGCGAAGTTTAATAAATTTTGGAGTGCCATCAGTTATGAATTATCGCCGTCCAGTGATAATCGGTTTTTACTATATACTTCCTCGGACTTATTGTCACTGTGAAAGCTTCGAAGTAGTTCTTCAGTGTTATTCTTGCTACCTGAGTGTTCATTAGCTACCTCGTTTACATTTAACTGTATCTGTCCTCTAAACGTCACGTCGGTCATCAGTATCAAAAATTGTATGATCACATGATACTTTCACGTGTAATTCTTTCTGTCTGAATGGCGGAAAGGCTGTTTTGCCACCTACCTGCTGTCAGTTGTTTGTTTTCTTTTGCTTCACCCACTCACCTAATATGGAAACCCTGAAATGTGAAAATTCTTTTCTGCCACACATCAAACGTAAATACACACGTTCATTCAGCATACTTTGTAACGTAGCAATTTTCTGATGCTCAACATCATATCGGCACCTCGTAGTCCTTGTTTGAATCAAACAACTGGATGTTAACAGATTAGGTTTTGAACATGTCACCGTTGTAAAAACAGATCAAGGTCTGCAGCCGATGTGATCAAACCGATTCATGTCTGTTTTGATCAGCACTAGCTTTCCCGGGGACCCCATGAAATATGAACCTGGAAGAATTGCGGTTGTTTTGTACGGCAGACAACGTTGGAAGCACGTTTTATTAAGAAGTAAACGCCGACATAAACGTACTTTCATGCCCTACAAAACTGTTTGTCAATGATGAATATTGGAAACCGTTGATTGGACTGTAAATCCGTCCATATCACCAGGTTGTTTTCTTTGTAGGAGGAAAACATCGATGCTATTGACGGAGGCTGCCCCGTTTCTACAAAAATGACCGCGGGCTAAACCAGTTGAAGTACAGACTTCAAGCGAACATGAAACGCTTTACTCTGACGAAAAGCCTTGTGGACCTCAATATTGTTAATCAAGTTATGCTTCAGGTTTACATTATTGGAGTAGTTCAAAAGAGTACGAACTATCTGGTGGCGTTGTGGTTTGAGATAGTTCGTTTAAGGAACACAGAGAATTGATTTCTTACAGAGTGCGCCATGTTGTACACTTATTCTGATGTGAACTAGTCATATAAAATGGGAACACCAGACAAAAGTTGTTGTTATTTTCATAAACTGCGATTCCGGCTCGACTGATGAAAGCCATGCATGCACTCAGGAACGTATAAAATATTTTATTCATAGATATTCTTCTCTACATAATGATGAAGTCTTTATTTACGAAGAAAAAGTCTAATCGATCGGAGAATGAAGTTAATCATGACTAAGCAACGCTTTCTTTTGAAGATACGCTGCAGCATTACCGACAGTGCCCAAATCTTTCTGAAACCAAATGGATTTAAACTCAGTCTGCATCACTTTGAAGACATTAGAGCAAACAGTAACTGTATCTAATAAGTGGCAGTGTGATTGAGCATTTTTCTGTTAGTTGAGTGGCAAAGAAGCTTAATGACCATTAAACATGGGCACTGAGATCATTTTATTACGCGAAATTGCCAAATGGCATCAAAATTAGTCTGCGAGTTAGCAGTTGCTCGAATCTTGGGTTATAAACCATATTTGAAATAAAAACCTGTTGCACCTAACGACAGCTTCGTATCCGCAACATTACCACCTCTTCTATTCATTTTGCTTCAACTGGTTCTTATTTTCTTTTTAACAAACGAATTTTTCCTAGAATATTCGTCGTCACGGTGACTACAATGAGATATTGAAAATATAGACTATATATTTGTGATTGCCTAAAAAACCTAGTATCCACAGAATGTTCGGCTGCATACACATGTTATATTTGATAATTGGTTAACTGTTCATCTGGAATAGGGCTGAATACAAATCAAGTTAATCATTCCATATAGCTTGCATGCTGGAGTGGCGAACACATCGTGGATTTTTGTCGCAAGGAATGTTATGAAGGTCGATGTTGTCAGATGACGCCTCAGATTAATACGGGTTTTTACTGGGACTCGCGCATATGTAGATCTGTGATTGAATATGATATCTCTACTGATGCGTGATGTGAAATCCATTTAAGGATTTTATGGAGTGTACATTTGTCCCTTTGCCAAACCCGTAGGGTGCGTAGTACATAAGTAACGGTTAGTCCAGCATGGTCCGTTTCGGTTTCGAATGGATTAATTACAGGTGTGATTATATAAACTAAACTACCCTGTCACCCTTACAGTACTGATGAAACATTTAATATTACCAACATAGCCAGAACCTCTTCATGCTTCAGACATCGCCATCGTTCCTAGACCGGCTACTTTACTTACAAGTTTTCCGTCATACTTCTGTGTAGTGTTTTCATTGTATGCAGCTACACTTGCAGGCATAATGGTGGTCTGCTTGAAAGCCACACAGTTTGGTCGTAGAGAAACCCAGTGCCAACAGTATGCGCACCATGAGTTTTAACAATTACCGACAGATTGGTGTACTCAAGCAAGTACTGTCATAAGATCTGAATCACACGTAAACCCACAAACACAATAAACTATTCACAATCTTCAGGTTCAATGAAACAAATTGCACGCAACAACAAAGACGAGTTTACGTAAACCGTATTGATTGATCGCTATTGAGCACAACATGAGCAATCTCTTATTGTGTGATTGCCTAATCTAATCTACTACATCTATGACTCATCTTATATCGTCACTTCTTTTTCCTTTTTCTAATACTTCTAACAGCTTTGTCAATAGTGTATAGACGATTTTAGACGACTGTGTATGTAGTGGTTGAACACTATCGATCAAGTACAAATCAAAACTTTATACGAATCATAATTATATCAAACACAGTCGTAAACGAGCAAGCTTACAACCAGACAACAATCTGCAAAATTAAATCTTTGTGAAAGTCATATGAATGGTGTTTTTCACTGATCAAATAGTTGAACACAGCAAGCAAAACAGCAGCCAATCAAACAGCAATTTAATGTCTTCGGTTATTCACGTTAAAACGTGCTCATAATGCTTTTTAGGCCAGGTGAAAGAACTGGAAGCTCTTAATTAGCCGAAGCGATAATGCTGCCAAAATAATTAATGTATCAGCTCGTTGTTGGAAAATTCCTCAATCTGGAGCCAGGCAGCCAAGACACAAAAGACGAAAAGGGCATTTTCCAAACCTTGATCCAAATGGAACGAAATGAGACTACTGACACAACCACTACAGATCACAGCCATATCAGTGAGGTAAGTTCCAGATCATGTGGTCTACATAAAGTACACAAACAGAACCAGACTTTGAGACCTTTAGGAGATATGAATTTCCTTACTGCGTTCTTGACAAATAGTTCACCAGTTTACTTGGACTGATCGGGTGTGAACTAGTAAAGTATGGGTTTCCGGACCTGTTTTGGTTCATCAAAGTAAGTCAAGCCTAAATAATCACAATGTTCTCATTGGACGCCAATTATCTACTTACACACTCACTTACATAACCATGTGAATATGCCGAAGGTAGTATTTTAAATGTGAGTATCCCAAAGGGAGAACTTGGAAAACTTCTAACACTCCATATTAGCATTGTTCATTTTCTGTTTACCAATGAAATCCAAAAATAGAATGGTAATCAGATCGTTTACAACTCCTCTCGTAGGTGTCGTTTTCATGGGTGAACTGAAAAGTAATCAATCGAGTGCAACCATGAAAGGATTTACACTTCACAGACATTTGTTGGTGATATTCTGTGCCATGAAAGAGGGAACCAATTTGAACAGTATCCTTTCAGTGTTAACTAAGTTTCTAGGGATGTTAAATTCGCCAAGAGTTCAGACAGCAATTGCCAAGCAAATGTTATCGATATTGACGTAGTAAGATGAGCAGATGGCTCAGTTCTACA
>JTDE01021119.1:70612-105947 GCA_014338405.1 Paragonimus skrjabini miyazakii
CATGCATCCACACATATGTGCAAGAAAGATCAAATTACTGATGAGTAGTTGGGGATTTTGATTTTCGTATAGATTGAACATCACCAACAATTGATCGCAGCTGTCGCATTCCCATAGACTTTCCAGTCGGCCCCTTTCGAAAAGAAGCACGACTCGAGTTTCGCCCTCGTTAGAGCTCGTCAGTAGTGCATGTCATCGTCACTGACGGGACTTGAACCACGGACATACACTATTGACGAGTTCTAATGAGAGCGAAACTCGAGTCTAGTGCTTCTTTTCGAAAGGGGCCGACTGGAAAGTCTATGGGAATGCGACAGCTGCGATCAATTGTGGGTGATGTTCAATCTAAATGAAAGATCAAATTACGGCATTTATATCACTTCCTGTAGGCTGTTTGGGAAATAAGTCTTGTCGGAAGGTGAACACAAAAAGAATGAATGTAAGTAAATGAAAATCCTAAATAAGCTTAATAACGTGCAATCATAACGACAAGGAATACTAGAAGAAAATATGAAAAACAAAATTCACTAAGAGCCACATGATATTAATGATCTCTACGTGTAGTTAGCAGTGTACGTTATCATTCGCGGGTGTACAAATCGGGTACAATTTTAAAACTATCAGTTGATTTGTCTACGACTACAGGTTTGGGCAATGTGTTCCAATATGAACACATCTTAACAGAGAAGTTTGTCTATGCAGTGATTACGTTTTTTAGTAGATATATCAAACATAGCATTCACATTGAAATACCCTCGCCAGAGATAACATTGTAACTGGTCCAAAATGCAGTTAATCATTAGTGTAACGGCTGATTGCCGAGATCCATTTCTGAATTGTATTCAGGACAGTTTTAATGGTATACACGAAAAAGCGTGAAACTGTTGAGATTACTGTATACCCACTAGATAAGAAGAGCCAGAATTCATGAACAACTCTCTTGGGTATTCCCCAATTCTAGTATAGTTAGCTAGAGTTGTCGCGTTTCCCTCTCCTGTCCGGTTTTTTCACGAACGACATTCAAACACTGGGTTCTAACGTTGGCACGATCACCATGGAGTATCCGAATGACGGTAGTTTGCTCAGTTCCTTGTTAAAGGTATGGATACCACGTCAAATAAGGTGAGTGACTGAGTTACTTGTAGGCAGTGTGTTTCTCTTATTCGCATTAGCAAGCATTGCTTCTAACTTGGTTATTGCCGTTATTTCCGGCACCATTTCTGAAACTTTAGACAGTTTCAAGCACTTGAGAAATATTGACATCTAGACTGATAATATGGATGACGGGATATCAGCAAGAATAGCGAAGACAGTTGTCGTCTACACCATTCTGAAACCTTCCGTACTGTCGGGGTATTCGTCGCTGATGGAGTGATCAAGGAAATCGTTGTGCTTGACCGTCGTTGTCTCCATCATTCAGTTCACTTCAAACAGATGTCACTTTCTACAATTCTCAAAGTTTTATTGATCCGTGGGGTGAAAATCATTCATGTAAACTTTTCCACAGTTAATGTGATGTACAACAATAAGCAAAATGAACTGCAACAGACTATTAATTCTTCCGTACAATCGAGATGATGAGTCACACCTGAGTACTTTTGCGTGTTTTATTTGGGTAAATTTACGCAGTCGTTGCAAGGGTTCTTAATTATGTGTGCGCTGAGTCACGCATGGGCTGGGTCCATTTTGATAAAGTACACCTTTCAATTCATAAAGGGCAATCGGATATATTCTCAGAAGAAAATAAAGTTGTTACTTACCCGTTTTGTGAATTTTTAAAATTATGTGCCAACTTCTTTTGCATAAGAATAATCCGAAATAATATATGAACGCAATTCATATTGGGTTAGTTCACTTCATTTCAATTTGCAACGATGTGTTTAATTTGCAAACTGTAGACCAGCATAGATAAATGAGGCCCTGAGTGTGATTGTTCATGCGAATCAAGTGGTTTAAATCCTTGACAATTTCAATGAACAAACAAACTGTATTGAATAGGGTCAGTCTGAAATGCTTCCGGAGAGTCATATTCTACTTTGCGGAGACCGCTTCTAGAAATAAAACTGGTTCAAAACGAGATCAGTTCGATCAATATGGTTTAAAGGATATCGGCCCATTTAGGCGAATATTTGAGTACTTGAAATATTAAAAGCTTTCACAGTAATACTGGGAAGGATAGATATCTCAATCAACAAACTTCGAAACATATTTACAAGTTTATTGGACGACTTAAAAGCGTGTACAAAAATAGTTACTTATCATGGATGGACTGAATTAAGATTGATATTAAGATGTCACCGCAAGTAAAACTGTATTTAAGTTACGAACACAATGTTCGCTGTTTGTATCACAGCCCCTTAAGAGGGAGGGCCATTAGTAGATAATATTTCTGACCGGGTTCAGTCGACACTTATGTTTATAGAGGCATTACCTTCACACAGCAACATTGGGTATAAAAGCCGTCAGGTAGGCAAACTTCTTACAGTGTTATTGTCATTTTACAGTGAGTGGCCTGCACAGAACGCCTTATCGATTCAGGAGTAAAGCGGTAGATTTTTTCTACATAAAGCCGTGTACAATCAGTATGAACGGATTGATTAATTCAATGACTCATTGTGTAGTAATCGGAACAGACCTGTCATCTTTGCGAGTGCACATTAATGAACCAAGCTTGAACGGAATGTTGGTTCCAAAAACGGATGGAGATATCTGGTCTGGACAACGCTTGAATGATAGTTGAGCTGTCAAACTAAAAAGAATGTGTGACTAGCTGAGGTAAGTTTATGTGTTTGTTATGGAACAAACAGAAAGTACTTGTCAAGTTAACATCCGCCTGTTCATCAAACAGACCACACGTCATGTAATGGTGGAACTGCATGAATGCCTATTTTGAACGCAGGAAATAGTTACTAACAATCACGTTATGAAGCCGGCTCATTAACTAGACCAGTCTAAATTTGCATCTTACAGATCAAGTAACTCTTCACGGTCAATTCTGTCACTGTACTCATATCACTTTTGTTGTACAACAGACAATAAGTGTTTGTCCAAGTAGATTAAAGAGAATTGCCTAGATTGGTTTGATAGCAAAACTTCTAAAACAGTTACCAGTTACAGTAACCTAACACGCGGTATACTGTAACCATCAATTTGAAAATATCTGTTAAATCCTTTACTGTTAAGAGACGCATCTCTTAACAAGGCAGCAAAAGCAAATCACCTCATATTGGTTGATTGTTTTGGCCTCGAGTGAACTGATATGTTTTAACTCATCCAGCTAATCAATCTCACTCAGTTACTCAGACTGCAGCTGCGCGATCGAACGTCTGTACATTATCTGAACTGTTTTCTTGCGTTCACTTTCTGATGCCCTTATAACGTGATTTGTTCTAACGCGTTGACTGCCAGATACGATCGTCTCGATTAATTTGCTACGCATCTTGTCGGCCATACATGATACTCATTTCGCTCTATAAATGTAGAGCCTCCGTGGCCTAATTCTGACTCGTCTCGTCCTCCCAATAAACGTTGTTGCCGCACCTATTCTCTTTCTCGGTTCTGGGTAAAGCGATTGAGCGCGTACCAAAAAAGACGATCTAATATTTACCAAGCACCATCCTGTCAACCAAAACCAGTTCAACAGCGCACACTAGTCACAGTCAGTTCAACTGCCGTCTATTTGCACAATTAATTGTAGTGTTGCCATAAATGATTCGTCCCTAGCTTGCGACTACCTCGGCCACGATCGGATCATTCTCAGTACACATGAACTCAGTGCACTAAACACAATTCGTTTGTGTAATGCATGTATGGAAATCAAACCATTCTGTAATAAGTTAGTCTGAGTTGTTCAGAAGTTCGATTTTGATATTTTTGTGATTAAGCATCCCCTTGTTTTTGCTCGCTCTATCTTATAAGTAGGCATTCAATGACATATATGACTGTGCTGACCTGATGAATAATTACAGAAAGCAAATGTATGCAATATCTGTCCTCCAATGACTTGAGTAGTATTTTTTGAGGGAGATAAAGTTGTGAAGTTACATTATAATATGGTTATATTTCATTACGTTTGAGGGGTGAGGGATGTCATCTTACACCATAAACGCTATCCTCCTAGATACCCCCTTCAGGGAAGGAGCAATACATTAAATGCAGATTGCCCTGAGAATGGTAGCAATTTAGCTCTGGCATTTTAAAGTTTTCGATATAGAAGTCTACGCATTGTGTGTGCATGTGTTCTGTTTGAGTTCAGATAGAGCGGCTGTCTTAACGCGCTGAACTGAATTCGCTGCAGGCACAGTGATTTTTCAAGCAAACTGTTAATCGATACGGTTCTTCTTTATTGACCTGAACTTTTTCTTCAACAAAAGGTTTGACGAGGTCGCACTTGGTTAGTTTTCAAGGACCAGTCGGATCCACTCGACTAAAACCCAGAATTGATTGGTATAAAAATGGCGTGCACTTTGAGAAACCGGGTACCCATGGATAGAGATTCAAGTACTGAGAAATAACCATCTGATCTGTCATTTAATCAGGATGATTGAAGCGAAGTGTGCACAGTCGTTGATCGTTTGTTCCGATAACAAACAAAGAACACGTACAAGACGCTGGCCAGAGTTGACGAAGTTTTTGTGAGCACCAGGTGCCAAGGTTCAGTAAAATTCATTGAAAGTGCAAAACGTGTCGAATGTATCCTGCTTCCGTTCACGTGCTCACCTGTCAACGCACTGACAACGTTATAATGGTCGTGAAAATGTGACTCGAAAATACACCGGGACAAAGGTTAAGGAAGCAACAACATGATTAATCCCTAGGCTCAAGATACTCTAAATAATTAGAAACATCACGTGGTCTTTATTGGTAGAGTTGATAGATTAGTCGTTTACAGGGACGGCAAAACGGCCGTTTCTCGTTGTTTTGTTCATTCGAGGAACCGACAAAATGCTGGATTTTTTATTTATGGTTATAACGGAACTGACGAAGCTCACAGCTTCGTGAAACTGTATGTACTGTACTCTTGGACCCGAGGATAAGAAAACGACTGCATATATCAGGAACACTTTGACATCTAACTAAACCGACGGGCACGTGACTGCATCAATATCCAAGAGGTTTGGAGCGGTCTTGTGTGAAAGACCGGCTACTGAATAGTTCACTCTGGGGTATAACTATATCCTAACTTCTGTCAAAACAGGCTGGGTTCTACTCTTCTCCAAACCTTCGCCACATTCATAGTCATCACCGTACTAAGGATTGCTTACAAAAAGTGTAAAGTATATATTGAGACAGTGTTCACGTCGCAAGCTTGTTATAAGTAATGTGGGCTTAAAGAAATTATTTCTACCGCTAACACTTAATCCAAGCCGAACGTGACAGAGTCACGATTCATAAGCTGAGTTAAGAATACTTGGCAGTTCGTAACGCTATTGATCTTTCTGCTGGAGTTAGACGTTCGTTCTCATCATGAAACCCTCGCTTAGGTTTAACATACACTAAGTTTAATTTTTCCATTCATTAATCCGGATTAAGGAGTTTGCGCGTTGATTTGTTTTTATGTATGAAACCATAGTTCATTTCAGGCAACAAGCAGACTGTTTCATAAAATATTAATGATGAATAATCGGGAGAAATCGACTGACTACTCAATCTTAAGAAGTTGTGATCGATGCCGCCGAGTGTACAACCAATAAGAAAGTGGTCATACAAGCATTTCCACTGTGTGCCAATACTGTGGCACCGCGGTTGCATAAAACATTTTGAGGGCACACTGAAAAAAAAACCGTTTCATTGCGTCAGAAGGCAGCTGTCTACCGTAAGCAACGTCTGAATACTGGGTACAGTTTTCTGCCTGGAGGTAAACTTTTTATGGATCATTTCGTTAAACATTTGATTCGCTTGTGCTGTACTCGGTAAAAACACTATTAGAAATCAACATTGAACAGTTGGCTAATAAGTTTGCTAATTTTTTCAGTCAAAGTTAGCCGTCACATTGTTTGAACTGGCTCATCGTGTATTGCGAGTGAGACTTGTTAAATAGACTGTATGTTTGATTCGTATCATTTGGAACGAAGAAGCAACAATAATTCTCAGTGAAAGTCTAGACTGACTGCAGTTATGAAGACTGTTTCTAGACAAACGCTTCAACCGAATTACCTTGACATTTTAGCAGAAGTCTAAAATAGCTCTCAAACTATTTTGGCCGGTCTAAGAAAAGCTCATCAAATGCGGTGCATCACAAACCGTGTCTTTCTTGTTTCTTAGCAGCCCTTCAACCATCAATGTTTTTCAACGACGAATAGATGGCAATGCACTTTTGGCTAAAACTGGACAAACCTGTGAAGCTGCAGACAAAAAAACGAACAGTTTACGTTGATATGTGCTTTAGTTGCAAAAATCTTTGGATCTATATGATCGTTAGCCAATTCGAGCAATAAACGTTAAATGCTATCAGATGGTTAAATAAAACAATACACTAATGGACCGTTGGTTTGGTAATCTGATCGAGCTGTCGACAAAAGTCAGCGTATAGCAGAAATGAACATTTCAAATTAAAACCATTGGAATGAATGTTTGGCGGAGTTATTGTGTCTATACTTTTTATAAAAAAAATACTTTTGGTTAGTTTAACGTAATCACATTGTGAATAGGATTACCGCTGCAAATTTCTTAACGCCGTTAAGTCGTTAACAGTTGAATGAGAGTAAGGATTTACCTATAAAAATTTCAACTACGGCTGAAATCCATTGGAATTTTGCCACAAAGCCCTTGCAACTAAATTGCCCAAGTGCTCTGGGTTGAGAAACTAACTAAAATGCAATCAATGGGCAAGTAGTAACAAGTTAACATATTACAAGTCGTGACCTTGTATGTGTTACTCTTCACATTATAACACTAATTTCGTAATGCTATTTTGGTAATTACAACTAATGAGTGGTTACGTAGAAAATTCGACGTGTTTATATGTGTGAGACATGGACATCGAAACTGCTTACCACTGGATGAAATATTGCAATTCGGAACCTATGCAAGTAGCCGTTGCAATATCAGAGTCAACTACTGCTATCGAGGTTTGGACGAGTTGCATTCCCTAAAAACTATTATCTAGCAGGATTATAAATAGAATTTTTGCTACAGTACCCAATGTGCGAATATATTTTAAAACATACTCAAACAATTATCACTTGAAAATATATACTTTTTTCCGTAAATCGTACTAATCCCCTCAAACTCTACATTAAACGCATTAATTTGGTCGAATTACGCGTTTCTACGGATACTTTAACAGTGGTCTTTGACCATCCAGAATTACCCCTGAACAAGACTTGATGGTTACCCAAAAGATGTGCACATAATTTCTGTCCACAATCGCTGATACCCCAGCGGACCTCACCATAGCAGTCGTCTATCCACCTATAAAATTAAACTTGCTCATCCCCAAAGCTTGTAACGACATTCTGTGCGCAAGCTTCCAGGTGGGACTTTGTGCGAATGACGAACTGGCATCAATTTAGCTAATCAAACATGAGCTAGAGAATAACTGTACATCTTGACTTAAACAGACAGGATCACTTACTTATCTCTATTGTGTCCCTAACAGTACAGCATATTCAGATATGCTACGCACTGTACACAAAAACTGAAAAACGCAAGGGATTACTTGGTAGAGGGACATCCGATAGTTGTCATTTCTGTTTTCCACTAGATAAGTATTTCTTGTGGTACACATACTACGACAGACTTTTCACTTCTGTGCATTCAACTGCTCAAAACCCTTGCCTTAACGGTGTTAAAAATAACCAAAGAAACAGTGAGTTTTAAGAAATGGACTTTCACGACATGAACAAACCTCTGTTAAAGGAGGGTTTTACCTAAAAAATATACCAAAATTACTTGACGAAAAAAGTGATATTAGATTATTTTCGAAGGTAGTCGAACTGCAATATGACTTATTCAGGTAAAAAACAAATAATTGCTGGCGCTATTTTAACATTTGATTAGGACAGTAAAAAAATCTCCTCCATAATCCACAGGGTGGTCGTTCACAATGACCAATTTTTGGTATATATTTGTAGATAGCAGTCTTAACCCCAACCTTCGAAGAATAACCATTTCGCGAAAGTTTCCACCGGGGGGACAATAGAAACATGTTCACAGGATTAAACAGACACGAAACACAATTTGGACAGAAACCACTAGTAAAAGTATTATACACACATATTCGTATATATAAATATAATTAATGCCTATAACGCGATCCCCACACGTTAAGTGGTTTATGCAGTGCAATGGTTTATTTTGAGATTTCTTCTACAAAACCACTTAGAAAGTGGACAGTTTCCTTATAAAAGTGCTTTTCTTACTGTAAACATCTTCCACACTAAAAATGACAGAAAAGGGATAAAAAATCAAAACAACGATTACTTCCAAAGACTTCCTCCACTTCATGTTGTCACAAACATTTCCCCGCTAATTTTGTAGTTTGTTCGAAACGATGTACGTTAACATTTTTCAGCTAGTCCACTCTGTTCATCAAAAATAACTCATGGCCGCCTTTTGTAAACTGAGCAGTTTGTTCTACACAATTAATCGTTGGACGCTAACGCTATATCAAACTAGAAATAAATCTGGAATAACCAGTTTAAATGTGTATATCTGACAATTATATAGATGTTTAAATTACCTGAAAGTAAGAAAAGCTTAAAGCGATGCGAGTGCCGACTGTCCATCTACAAATAAGTCTTTCATAATCCACAACGTTTACATATCGCAAACCTGATGCAATACAAATTGGTGCCCCCTTGTCATTTATTTCCTCATAGGGAATGTGAACAGTTATTCGGGACGCATTCAGTATTATGATAACCATGCTAAATTTATGTGTAGAAGGATTAGAAGAGAAAGTATAATAGCTTGGCTATTCTACTAACCTGATAAATGTAGTCATCCACATCAAACTTCCTTCCGCGTCTTGACTCGCGAAAAGCTTGTGATGCTGCTTGAGCAGCGGATGCTCTACGAAGTGCACTGCTTCCACGTTTAGGTGGTTCTCGAATTCTGCTCAGTCCATCAATCATCTTTGAGGGAGCTGCAACGTCTTTCAGTTTTCTTTTTTTCTTCCCCAACTTCTTAGCTTCCCCTGGTAGAGCTCGTTCTACTCGAACTGTGTGACACAAGGCAAGGATGATCAGCAAGGTGTGGATGCTTTTAACAGCTTCCTGTTCCGAGGCATCCACTGAGTCACTCGTGGCACTGTCCGAAGCCGATAATTCAATCTCTTTGCCCAACTCAGGTTCCATGTCTCCAGGACTACTTGCACGTCTCGATGTTGAAGCTTCTAACACAGTGAACAGCTTTCGGCCTTTCAAACTGTATTCCCCTGTAGCAGTGGCAAAACGTCGAAATTCCATACAGTTTTCTGTCAGTGTCCCGGTCTTGTCCGTGAAAAGATATTCGACCTTATAGGTAAATGGATAAACAGAGTTGTTTAAATCATCTTTTCGAATTAAATGGGCGGCAAAGTAATAATCATTATCATAAGGACTAAATATTTGCACTCAACCGTTATCCATGTTAGATGTTACTAGGATGATTAGTTGCAATTTTTAAAAGTAGTATTGAACGACATACGAGTATTCTTTTCTAGACGAAGTTTTGAGAAATGACAGATATGCTGTATGGTTGACCTGCGGCTGTTAAGTTCAGACAGGACTATCGAAGTGCTGAGCATAAAATAGAAGCATTAAAAAATTTAATATTCGTGGAGTGTTCCCTATAAACTGATCTTGGAAGAGAAATCATGCGAACGACTCAATCCAAACAAATTCTTTCAGGTGACTATTTATCTGGGAACTTTCAGTGAACGTGTGTAATGTTAGAATCTGTGAAACACAAGAGCTATGGGATCTCTATCCCGGAAATGCCTTGCTGATTGGATTTGTGACTGCGCAGGATACACAGCATATTTTCATAACATTCAGTTTACGTTCGATGGACTGTTTTAGTTATCACATGCACAAACAGTCGTAAAGGGGTCTACCGCAGATGTGCTTGGAAAGAAGTTATCACAAACTTCCTACTGGATTTTTTGAAAGACTTTTTCACGCTTTTAAACTACTAAATGAAGTGATCCAAAGTCCACCGTTTGCACATCTATTTAATGATATCAACTAACTCTGTGACTGTAGTTGCACACAATTGTAGCCTTTGACCTTAAAAGAGCCATTTACCTCAGGATGCTTGGAAGAAAGGATAAGACATTCTGCGAAAAAGATGTGTTCAGGGCAAATTGGTGTAGATGAATCTGTCGAGCTGGTTAGGGCATTTACTAGTGTTAAGTATGTCACCGTCCTATATGATCAATTTGCTCGTGCTTAGAACGAACCCCAAACAATTTTTTCACGCAAACTTCAGTGGAATTATACTAACGCTGTACAGAAACACTTTAGTGATTGTCACAAATTCTGCCAAACTGTAGAAACTACTTTATATTTTCAGAAACTGTTAAGAGTGATAGTAATGCTATTCAAAACATTTTGAAAATTTTTGATGGACTTCAAAGTAACGTACAAAAGTCAGCATTTTTAGTCAGTTTAATTTGACTTATCCTGCATTATATAATTTTCTTTCGTTTCATATTGCATGCACTTTACTTTTATCCATGTGACACTTACGCGAACAGACTACTTTTTGTTGTTCGTGTAATATTGCTGCGTGTGTAAACGAGGCAGACTTCATTTATACGCTGCTTGTTAGGAGATCTGAATCAAACCCTAGTTATTGCAGAATGACGACGGTCAACTGATGCCACTAACAACTGGGTTCAGTGCAATCGATTATTCTGCCTGAAAGCAGAAACAACTTAATCATTATTAACTGTTAACGAGCTAGGCTGTGGAAAGATTTTTGCCAGTAAGTGAACCTCATTTGTCAACAACAGTAGTTTCAAGCACATTAGAAGAATTTAACTATGCTAATAATGAAAACAATTATGTCACAATCTTCACTGATAACATTCACTGGTTGCTAGACAAGATCGCGATGTTTATAATTTTCCGGGTGAAAATAGTTCGAACTATATGGCCCATTTGTTAGCCTCGGGAAAATTATAGTGTTGGTTCACACATTTTTTATCAGTATTGAGATCATGATGGCGAAGCTATTTGGTCTAGTAGAAAAAACGTTTACCAGCCACTAAAAGCACTCTCAACGGGTTCTCAGTTTCATGGTTTGAGTTGTTCCCACAAAATTTGAGGTTAAGCACAGTGATTACCAACCACATCACCACAACTAAGGCGGAGTACACAAAGTCTGGTAAGTGGGTGATGTGAATGAATGTGTCAGTTTGTTTGCTTGAGTTCTAATATTCGGAAATTGTCGGTTCTTCACTGTTTATTTGGCTAGTACATTGTCAAACTCCTACTCACAATGATGCTAACATGTACGACAGTTTGGCTATAGTGAATTGATGAAGAGTGAGTTGTTGACTCATTGAGTTAATATATACGCACATTTTATTCTCAAACTCCATTTCTTTTTAATGTTCCAATGAACCCAATATCGACAACTCATATTTATTCCTAAAATGTTCATCCATTCAAACATCGTCTTGTTAACCCGATATTAGTCTCCAGTAACACATTTCTGTGCGAGCCTTTTCGTAGAAAATTGACTAACGCAATATACACGTGCTTAAACTTTACCATTTACGTCGAAGAAATCCTCTTTTTTACACGCTTGACATCCTTTATGTGCACATTCTTTTCAACATCCGTAATAGGATGTACTGATATCAGTGTATTTCATCTTAGTTATAGTTGTCTGCTATGTTTCTTTCTCAAAGGAAAAGTACAACACTGTTCCTTGGTTATCCTCCACTCGTTTATATGCTAAGTTTAGTCTGATTTACAAGGATAGTTTGCTCACAACAATATTGTAATTAACAGGTAGTTCACAAGTTTTAATAAAATCGTTACCATCATTGTCCAATGTTATTTATGACGTTTTCACTCAGGCCATATCCAGCTAGTATTAGATGTCAGCAATGGACGGGTTGCTGGTTGCTCTTTTGTCACATAACACCAAGATGAGTGTGAAGATTACATGGATAACCCACTGAGCACTTACACTCGGTATCCTTTCCCTTTCTCATTTTCAGCCTTGGACCTTGTCACCAGGTGCAGTAGTTTGAGCCTACCCTGGTCCTGATGGTATCCCATAAGGCAATGATACAAAACCTTAGGATAAAAATCGTGTAATTATTCGATAGAAGATCACGAAAATGAGAGCAAAAAAGTTACAAAACAGCGATTCTGCCGCATCCAAGAGCGTTTTTAATTATTGACATAGATTGTCACGGATTCCCTAATTGGGCACAGAACACATTACAGCGAGACGATAATGGTTCATCTAACCTGTTATCACGTTTTCACCTGGCGGCCTTGTTTTCATTTCAGTTATCGATAGCTTTGCTGAACAACTTTCGGTGGGCTTTCCAGCAACAAATGGAGTACCATACCCATTGGGAAAGTTTGCATTTTAAAACCTGCACATTTTGACGGAGGTCATTCGGGTCACTCGCTTAATCAATCTGGTTTATCTAAATTATCGGGCGAAATAAAGAATAGCTGATTTCATAATACGACGCTATTTGAAAAACATTACGTACCAGTTGAAAGAATCTACTGGCTTGTTTCGCAGTTTAATTAAAGATTCGGAAGGCTGAAGGGAGAAGTAAATAGGGAACGACAGAAGAAGAAACTGGTTGCTGACAACAAGATCGTGTTAACTGAGTGAAGTTATATTTGGATACAACAGATTTGAGACGTTGGGCTATGTCACAATGTTCATGTCGTTCACTAAGAAAAACCTGTAATTTTAACAAACCACTTAAGGAACTTCATAATTAGAAGTGATGATTCCTGAGGCAAAATATGAAACCTATAAACAACACTTCAGCGGTACGCTTTTGTTGAGTGACCCATATATTGTGTGTTGTGGGATGACAAAAGATTGTAAGTTCTGGCCAAAGAAAACATCCCCAAGACTTTAATGAAAACATCAATTATGTGTAGTGATTACGAAGTGTGACCGGGAACAAAGTCAAATGACTGAGAGGGAAGTCTAAAATCACTATCGCGCGATCCATTGGATCAATTCTTTGATAAGATCAGTTTGACCAACAAGACAACCATTTTTATAAGCGCCTCTCAGTGTTAGTAAAACATGGCCTGGGAAAAATCACATTATCCATTAGGTATTACTAGTGGCTCAGAATTTCAAAGCTGGGCACCAAACAGCCTTGAATGGCCTCTTAATTGGTAACGTAAGCTGATGCGAAAGGTGTGATGTGTCGCTGGTTATCTCGTTGCAGAATATACATTGGTCACAATGAACCATATCACCTGGAAAAATTGTGTGCGTCCCAGATCTCAGTACTTCCCTGGATGTTTGTGCTTTGTAAGTGAATGAGTAACCAGTATAACGTTCTCTTGACTAACAATTATTTTTAAGCAACTGGCCACTTTAATTTAGTAACTACAGCGTGATTAGCACAGGCGTTTTCACTCGCACGATAAATGACCTGAGTTTCGTTCTGTGACTGAAAAGCATGACGATAAATCTCACATAGAAAACAACTATGTTGCAACGTTATTGTGAATGCTCAAGAGAGTTCGTGTAAAATCCTTTTAATACAATTTACCGTGTACTTTTACCAAAGATGCAAATTCATCCTTAGAATATTACGTTGGAAAAATTGTAAGACAAACACAACCTTCCATTTCATGAGGCAACAAATTACTAAAACCTGAAAGCGATCCAAAGGCTTGTTCTGTGACAGTGAAAGTTATTCTGGTTGAACAAACTGTATAGTTGAAGTGTGATAAATGTTCATGGATTCCGCTTCTGATTGTAGTGATATTGCAACTGCTGGCTATTCTACCATATAACACATCCTTATGGGTCGGGCTGCATTCAACGTCGCTCATGCCATCCAACAAACGTGGACTTCCCTGAATTAACAGTTTAAGTAGGCTTGGAATAGACGGTTTATTCAGGATATCCGTTATTCTTTATTTAATCTTGCCAATTCACTCTGAATAATTATCTAAGAGATTTGATGCTGGGGTTTCCGACACGCATTTTATATCCACACTGTGTTGCTAAGTAGAACTGTTTTCAGTACAAGATTGTAGGACACTATGATTTTAATAGTCAACATACAGTTTCCGAAAACTCTGTAACGTGTAGTTTGCATTTTCATACTGTCTTGATGATGCGCAAGTTGAGTTGACCGTCAAAGGGAACGCTACTCGAGAACATTGAACCGCTTACGCAATTCTCTCACTAGTACAAACAGGAGGGATGTCATTGACGTTGAGGCCCATGAGGTTATCTATTTTTCAGAGTAATGGCCAGTCAAACGTTTACGTCTGTGAGAGAAATTTTGCTTATAAATATTTATACAGTTTCCACACAGTGTTATAACAGTGCGAAATCATTTTTCGACAGCAGTTCCTCAGGAAATATTTGTCCGATATGTTTTAATTCGTTGCCATGCGGCGTTAAGTAGCCGGACAGTACTTATTGAATGAATATAAGAATAGTCATCTGAAATACCGAAGATTCGATAAAGTAGCGATGAGAAAGTGGTGCTGGATTTCCAGAACTATCATGCAGGTGTGTTTCTTCCTCCCGTTGGTTAGTCAGACTTTTCTGGTTGGGTCATAATATTGGACTTCCAAATTTTCTTGAAAGAATGCCATCGACCTGAGAACATGGGACCGGCATTGGAACTTGACAATAAAGCTATAAAGATATTTTAGAAAATCGAAAGCTTTCGGTAAAACAGGAATGGTGAATTATAGAAAACATGTTTTTGATAATGAAGAGTGTTGTACCAATAATTGTTCAGTTTCATTTCCCGAACCTGCACCAAGGTTCTTTATGTGCTAGATTAAAAACTGTGGGTGATAATATGAGAAGAATCGCGCAAAAGCTTCTCAAACGGAACTCAGTAGGAAGGTGCCCTAATTTGAAGCAAAATATATGTAGCTCAGTGGCATAAAGTGAACGTTTGACGATGGTCGGCGTTTGAAGGTGGTCCATGTAACGCTAGATTCTTATCCTTGAAAATATACAGCGTTAGCTTCACACTTCGCACTGCAATTGGAGAAATATGTCGGGACTATTCACTTTACTTTTACGCTAATCTGAGTTTACCTTTTTTACAAGCCGCTTTCAAAAATTTCATCCGTGGTTTTTACCGGGAGTACCGCTCAAAAACGTAAATCCATGTGGAACGCCTATTTTGACAACTCAAGAAAATATTTGACAGTTTCTCAGAAGTCACGACCAAAAACTGAATAGTTAGTTATTTCAGACAGACAGAACCTGATCTTTTTAAATAATATTTAACTAGAAAAATAAGATGTATATCACGTGACGCTACCCACAGTAATCGATTTCGCAGTTTGATCACAAGTGGAAGTGTTCCCAAATTCACTGAGCAAACGCTTACAGAGGCAAACATATTTGAACTAACAAAGAATAGTGACAGGTCGCCTGAAGCCAAGAAGCGGAAGATTTTCCAGCGCGAGAGGATTGTCCTTGTCTGAACACCAACAAACTGAAGCAAGCGTTCCTAGTAGCTCTTAAAATTCATTGAGCGCTACTCATAAACTGTGGCTGTATGTTCTCTTAGGATAATGTGATTTGTTACTGAGTAAAATGTATAACGTCCGTCAGTTTCCTTTAGCCATAAAGTTTGCACTTCTCATTTTAGTATTTGTTTTCACGCCAAGTTTAAACATATTTTGCTCAATACGTACTCACTTGGTTTGTTGTTGGCTTGGATCAATGTACACACTACCTCTCCATACGCCTTCAATTCTTTAACGTTTAGATGCTGATTGCACTACATCACCAGTACCAGCTATTTCAGCTTGCCAGAAACGTTATGCGGTTGAGGACCGGAAGAGTTCCAAATGAAACTGTCTAGCCCTTTCCTCAAAATAATTAAATGCACGGCGAGTTGTTGAGTTTCATCTCTAAATTGTTCACATTGTGAAAACTTGGTTTCTCTCTTCAGATCAGTTACATACATGCTTGTATATATATATATATATATGCGAGCAAAATACACGAACTTTTATTCCGAGGGAAAGCATGAATTACTTTCATCAGTGTTCTATACATGATCGCTGTGGGAATCAATTGTTTTAACATTTCCTGGTGTTATGTATATTAAAAAATAAAATCTTTTTCTTTCACGTGTGCATTTTCTGGATGCTGAGAAAAGAACTATAAAAGTCATTGCCGACTCTTTGCTCACTCTTGGCATATACTTTGTTGAAAAATCTGTTCATTAAACCGGCAACTGGTGTAGCTAAGAAAACTCCATGTAGCTTGATGCCGACAGCACACTGTGAATTTTTCTTTTCCATCCTCAACTTCAGTATCTTCATAACATAACGAGTGCGATATAAATATACTGATTGGACAAACAGAATTCGTCTAGTGGCTCGTTATCCTTGATAAGACTAGCTGTGATCGGTAGTTAACTGAACGGAACGCCCGTCCGTTTTTTGGAAAGTCTATGTGAGAGAGGCAGAAGCAGTCGCCTCCCATCGTGAATTGAAACGAGTGATTACTCAGTGTGATGCAAAATCAGAAGAAGTTATAAAGATTTCACGACGAAATCTAAGTAATCTGGAAAAACACTGTGTACATACGAAATATACTTTAACAAGTTGAAATTCTTATCAAGGCTGCGGCTAACGGAAAAATTAATCGTGAGTTGGATTATATCCTTTCCAGTAACTGTTCACTCTCAAGTTAACTCAACTATATATCATTATAATCTTCTCATGTGATGTGCATGGAGACGACTGTTTAAGTCCTAGTGGCTACAGTTAATTTGACATAAATGATACAAGAAAACAAGTTGTGGAGGATTGGTTTGAAAACAAAATCCACCAAAAATCATTTCCAGGATTTTAATTAGTTATTCGACAAGACAGAAATACTATGCATTGTGCGATCAAGAAAGTAGTTTTTATTATGACTGCCCAACCAGAATGTGGAGCAGAGCTGTATTATCGGGTGTAGTAAGAATATTTTAGATGAGACCCAAGTGTGAAAATTCACGGTCTCACTTGAACTCATCTGTTAATCTACGTACTGATAGTAAAGATACGTTTTACTGGCAAGAACTAACAGGACAAACATTAGTATGCTGATACTTGCCAAAAGGATGTGGCTAGGGAGGCTTATTTGAATTCGAAAACTGTGACCGACTATGTATAGGGTACCTATTTTTCAGCCGAACCTTCGAATACGTACCAGTAATTTCAAAATCCTGCGGAATAGTACATAGGTTGTACGCTGGCGGATAACCGGTAAACCATACAGACAAAGTTCGGCTTGTAAAGTTTAGGTCCTTGTTTCAGATTCCATAGTGTTACAGTCAAAGGCTCATGCAATAGCTTTTTAAACTTTATCAATAACGCTGACGTAAGCTTAAAGTTTCATCAGTCTCCAAATACGTTATAGTGAACACAGACAGGTTAATAGGAAACCAAGTCACCGTGAGAACTGTAGCCAATGCGGATAAAAACTAGTTCCGTCATATTGTTGGCTTGATGTTAAGCTGTAACAGACTTTGCTTGCTTCAAGTTAAATACCAAATGCACAAGATTACAGTTATTTCATTTCCGTAGAACTTCTCGAAAGCTCCTTTCAAAAGGGAACGTTGTGCTGTAATCTCACTTCCAGGTTAGGTTTCAATAAAATCCACCAAGACAGACCGAAGTAAAATTGCACATTCATGCAAAAGCATCAAATTACTTTCGTGTGAAGCATACTACGAGATTAGATAAAAACTAATTTTGTTTGCAAACCTTCGGCTTGCTTGCATAGGAGATTCACCAAGGACTTTTAAAATGTGCATGTGCAATGTCACAGCAGAGTACCAAATATTTTGTTGTCAAAAGTTTCTGTTCATTTTCCAGACGCAAAGAGAGAAACGTAAAAGTGTGTATCTAACGTTGATATACGCAGACATTGATTACCTATGAAAAGAGATGTGAATCAATGACAAATATCTTGAAATGAATCATATGAAAACGTGTTACAAATTTTTCGAAGAGGTACTAGTGAGTGTTTTGGCATGAGGCATTTAACTTCAGTCTAATGATAATCGTTCCGAACTGGATAAGCTCTGAAAAGGTTACTGCTTATGTTGTTCTTTGGGTTGCTTGCGAGAATTTCAAACGAAAATTGAAGTCCTAACATCTGCATCGTTTGAGGTAACCACAGATATGTCATGAACATTCAGCTCTTCATTCTAGACAGACAACGTGACTCCAAAATGCGATAAAGTATAGCTTATTGCTGCGAGTTTGTATAAATAGAAAAAATTTCCTATTTAACAGGCCGTTTCGTCTGTGGGTAGTACACTACTCACAAGCGATTACAAAAACAAAAGGGCAAGCCACAACGCTAAGAAGACGACGGACCAAAAGCGACTACCAAAATAGTGTGTACACGCTATGGGGGAAATGCACTCAGGGCTATTGACAACGTATTGTTTCCCATTGTGTGTTACTGCATGTCAGGCGCGCAAATGAGTTTACATGTTTGTGGTCCCATGTTTAACATGACCCGTACGGGAGTTTGTGCAATAAACGTATTTTCAGACCAAACGTCTTTTGCGGTCACGAAAATACAATGGTTACTTGTCAAACGGGAACCAAACATTTTTGCAACCTGCATCATTTTCCAAAGTTAATATCATCACATAGTAGTAAAAGTATACTCAATTGACCACTGCGAACTTTACGTAGGTTATATAACTGAATCCACGCAGGTAAAATCATCAAAAAACGGGCGATACTGGACGTTCTGTTTGTATTTTATGAAGAATACTCCAGTGCTGGCAGGTCAATGTCTATCTTGAGCACCAAGAAGCATACTGAGAAGGGAAAGCTTCAAAAATATTTCCGACTTTGCTGAGATGCATAACAAAGTGTATACTTTATCAAACTGAAGATCATTATAAGTGATTCAGTGATGTATGAGCATGCATGAGCTCAAGTTAGTCACTTATGCTATTGGTCACAAATGAATACTGATCAGTCAGACGTTGGCAGAACATCTATATCAATGCCGATAGAAATGGCACCGTATGCCTATAATTCAGAAAATGATTTGTAATAGTTACAAGCATTTCTATTTTACGATTCAAGTTGGGGTTAAACTTTTCACCGAAAAAAATTTCTGAACATCACACTGTCACATCACAATCCTCAAAATTACATTCCTGTTTAAACCAGTCAATCGGTTGATTCAACAATCGTCATGAAAGAGTTATACCGACAAGTGATGTTCTGTTCTGCCTGAAGATTTCAGTGACATATTCAATTGCATTAGACTAACTAAAATGAGTCACACGGTCGAGTGACTGGCCAGGGCAACATATCGTACACATTAGACCACTTTCAATTTATGAGTAAGAATTGTACGTCAGAATAAACAGCAATGATTTATGTAGGCCTGTTCATTAAAACTTGGAAAACATTAAAATCTAGTGTTTTGCCACCCATTAGTCAGTACCGTACAAAAGCATTCATAGAGCAATATCATTTACTACCTGTTCAGTTTTATCCACTGATCATGAACAGTCATCAAAACGATACTGCGAAAAGACTTTCTCTGTTCGCTTATTTCTATCAACTTCGCTTTGCTAGTAAGAAACATCAACACGTTTCATTTTGTTGTCATGTTACATACTGCAGCAGATTGTATGTTGTCAATAAACGACACCGCCAATTTATCCAGAAATCGTTTGGAACGCGTTGGTTCGGCGTAGATCCTGGTAACTAAGACCAGCAAATATACTGCCAATCATGCTCATACTGTGCCCAGCAAGATCGGAATTCTGTTTGCTTCCTTCGTACAAAAAATGCGCTACGTCACGCTCCTACCGCAAATCGGGGAAATGAATCTTGATAATTCTCTGCGTTGCGTGTTGATAAGGTTTCAGTTTGACGGATCAATAAGTAAGACATGGTCATTCACATGTGATTTGGTGAGCCACCCGGTGTTCAACAAATACTACTGCTAAGCACGGTTCAACACTACTGTCAAAGCTGGGGTTTTCTGGGCACTTTTCGCCACAATTTTTCTCCTGAACGATCCTTAGAGGCTTTTGCCGTAAACTGTGCATCTCGCAAAAGTGTTGGTTCTCCCGATACATACTAATCAACATCGCCAAACACTATGTAGACATTAGATGGAAATGAAAAGAAAACATACTACATACGACGTACAAAAGACTTGTCTACATGGCTGTTGTATCCATCGATTTTCCGGGCACAGGAACCTTTATTTATGCGCACCTAAAATTAGACCACCAAATCGCCGTCACTTTGATGACCAGTAATTAGTAGCTGCTTGGCACGTAATGTCACGGGATGTTTGTGATTAACACAAGTATGCAAGTATGCGCAAGTGTGCAGCTGCAGTATGTCAAAGATTCACATGGAATCTTGCAATGTGCATAAAGCATAAATTCATACCACCTTTACTGATGCAGTATTTATCCTCGTTGCCCTATAGTTTACAAAAACTAAGCAATGAGAAATCATGGGGTGAAGACGATATCTCGCGGGTACAGTATTAGTGTGCATAACATTAATCAGTTAAACTACTTGTTTTACTGTAAAAACAAAATCACTTAGTGATAGTCTGGTGCCGATTTTCTTACCATGCATTATGAACAATTCTCTCTTCAGCCTTAACTAAAGGTTTATTTTTACTGTCAATTTAAAATTACAAACCGTCAAATTCAGGCGCACATATTTACTTTAAAGACGATCGAAGTGTTTGTCGCGAAGTGTATACAGCTACATCGATACACCGTTTTGTTAAACCAGTCCACACAAAGTAAAGTGTGAAAATAGACTAGTGTTCAGTTTTCATAACATAAGTTCGTAATTCATTTTCCGTTTGCGATGTTTTCATGCCATCCAAACACTAAGCTGTCTTCTGATAGTTGTGTGGTAATTGGTAGGTAAAAGTAAGCGTGCTTGGTGTTCCTGGTACCTTGTGAACAGTTTAACGAAAAGATCTTTAAACAAACCTAAAACAAATGAGTCATATGCTAAGATCATAGAGATTTGATCTGCTCCTCGTATGCAGCACCCGAAACCACATCGAGCTGAAGATAGCATCTTTCATTTTACGTTTGTACTAATTCTGTTCAACTGTGCCGACCAATCATATGCAGCCTAGTGACCTAACCAGCTTAATTAAACCGCTCGTTATCGCACAAAGGGTGCTTGATTAAATTAGTTTAACAAGTGTGTTACAGTAAACCGTAATCAATAAATACATTGAAATCAAAAGTCATGACCTGTTGATGCTCTGAATCAAAGTGATCCAATGAATGTACAAACCGGCACGTGTGCTGTTAACAACACACTGTTGCAGTTAGCGAGAACGCGCGATTACCAATCAGCCAACATTATCCAGTCCTGAGAGAATACCACATAAGTTTGCATTTGTAATCAGCGTTAGGCAATTGGACGATTGTTGCCGCTTTCGCCCAGCAGTCCAGGAACCCTATATAAACTTTTGTCGGTTAGTTTCTTTATCCTTATGTACTTAACAAATATCAGCAACCAATTTCCGAGTACACACAACGAGTCGTTATAGATCGTTGTTTTTGTGTTGAGAGAGCACAAACGACTGATGCATCAGAAGTCTTATGTCGCCATGAGTACTTACCACTTGAACTATGTTTCACCTAGTTATTTTTTGACGGCGCTACACCTAACCAACTTTGGTATATCGTTTGTGACTTACTTGAGGAGCTTATTTTTTAACAACAATCGTTGAATTGATTGCCTGTAAAAAGAGTACTGGACGATGCCAGTGTACCTATCAGAGTGTGAAGAAACAAGATTGACGGTCTGTATACTTGCATTTGTGTAAAAAGAATGATCAATAAGCAGAAAATACATCATAAAACATTAGTGTACTCATTCCAGTAGACATCCTGTAAGTAATCCTTGATTGACATCCTTGCTCCTGACTCCCGAGGTGTAATTTTAAATTGAAGTATCAAAAACATTGTGTTCAAGATGGATTAACTTTCAAATTGACTTCAGATGTCAAGATAACCGGATTTTCTGCACGCGGTTTCAAGAAACAACCTGTCATGTAGCAGTACGTTTATGAGCGTATGAAGTCGTTATGCAGGTCTAATCTAAATTCGTGTAATTGATGTTAAGACAATTTGCTCAGCAAGAAAATGCTCAATTATTTAAGTGAATGTATCTTGGGTTATTTTTCGCTGTTGCGTTGTCACGTGTGGAAACGAAATAATTTCACAAACTCAATGAATAATTTGAGTAACTCTTATAGTTAACACTCATTATACATTGTCTTATCCGTTTCTACAATTCACCGCTAACTCCTGTTTGTTATTTCTGAATTGTTTTGTAAACAAATTTATCTACTTCAGAACATACACGACCTCATCGCTTAGATTCCTTAAGCGGCCCTGCCTGTGTGCTTCACGTCACTTGACTCAATCAATAATTCGACGAGCTTAACTAATAAATCTATAGTCCTGATTGATCCCTGAACTTGGTATTACTTACGGTTTACCAGATGATTGAGTCCAAATTTGTCACACTGACAAACACACCACGTAAGCGCAAGCGTGCGCGCACACACGCTCGTCTCAAACTTGCGATCAATAGAAAATGTCAGCGAGCTTGGCCATAAATAAAATTCACCGAGTTAATAAAAGTCGTTTCCAAGGTTATCGCACATATTCTGAAAACACATTCTTGTGGCTACGTCTAAGTTGGTGAGCAAACGTTTGCGACTTTATCCCATAGTGTGAATGTGGGAAGTGTTTCACAATTCTGTCTAAAAACAAATTCTGTAATCTAGAAGGTATTTCAAAACCTCCTGAACAGAGATAATGAATAGTCTAAGATATAACCCGTTAAAATAGCACGAGACAACCACAACAAAAATGTGTTAGGAAGATCAAAAAGGAAGTTGATGTTCCAAACCCCCTACCGATCTCAGCAATCAGGGGAAGTTTGCAAATTCCTTGTTTTTCAGCAAATGAGGCAAAACTCTGAATAATGACAAATGTGAAAACAAAGTGTTATAGGGCACAAACCAATGAGGTGAATTTATCTGATCAATCAATCAGACACACTTTTCAGCGAGCATCTAAGTGCCAACCAAAGTTACTAAGTATTCTAACGAAGGTCAAACTTCGGTGTTGTGAAAGTTAAACGAGTTCATTCTTCTGAAGTCAGAAACCAGTTAGATTTGAGTAGGTAGGCTATGTAGCACTAATACAGTTTGCGACTTCTCACATGATGCTCTCCTTGTCAAGTCCATAGATCGTTAGCTCGGATAAAGCGGTGATTCATCAGTGGCTTGAAAAATGGAACTTGGCCACCATTAGGCTTAAAATGGTAGGTCGTGTTCATTACTGCAACTGTGGGTCTCATGACACCTTTTGAGGCATCGAATGAGACGACAGTTAATCGGGCTTTGTGGCATAAATGCTGTTTTTGTTTGATTGACCTTTCAACGAAGTGTGCGTAGCTGATGAAACGGGACAGTGAAAAACATGACAGAACATCGGTGTCACCTTACTCTTAAGTGCAAACTGGTTGTTCACTTGTAACCTGTAGTATTTACTTTGCTAATTTCCTTCAGGTTTAAAAAGAGCGAAATTGAGTCATTCACATATTCCATATCGACGAATCTTTTAACGGACAGCTGAACACCAATTATGCAGTATTCTCAATGGAAACCTGAGTGATAAGTTGCGCTGATCTTAACAATAAAGCATAATTAAAACGTTCTCCAAAATACTGTTAATTACTAGCCGGTATATACTAAACCACAAGATGGAATTAAACCACACAGCATTTGAACCACGCAAGATAACGAGTGATAGTTGACGGTGGCTGACTCTTGAAGTTAACAACACGTAATCATAGTAGTTAATTGGTCATTTGGATAACAATGACAGCGAGTCGAACTACAGCCATTCTTTACGTTACTGCTAGGTAGTCAGGAATTTAAGTGAGTAGAGAAAACATTGCTGGCAAGTTACCGCAAATTACGCACTGGAACCAATATGCAGCAAGGTTTTAGAAATTAGCACTTAACTTAATTTCATATTTCGTTATAGTTAGGTCAGTATTGTATATCCTCGTCACACTCTCGAATGAAACGCCGCTATGCGATCTAACGTGATCAGTAATCACTAGAACGTAACTATTGTCCTCATCATTGACCAATTACAAACTGGTTTATTCGGCTCTGTTAACGCAAGCACGGTCGGATAAAAAGTCGACAGTGAGGCAACGCCAGCCAAACGCTGCTAACGGCTGCCGTCACCTCTACAGAGTAGTGAGTAATACTTGTTTATCATCTAATATATATTTTCCTTTCTGGGAGCACAAGCTGTTTTGTACATTGGTTGATTTATTCACCAATGTGCGGCAGGAAATCTCGTTTGTGCATTAATTCCTGACCAAAATAAAATTAGGTCGTTTCCATTTAACATCCAAGTTATTTTGCTTCTGATCAACTATATTCTCACTGCAGTGCAATATTTTAGGAATACCCGTAAAGCTGAAAATGAGAATAAATTGAATCGCTTCATTTCTACCACTATTCTGGTACGACATTCTTTCACAGAGAAAATTTCAGTCAATCATATTCATGAATAAAACAGTTGTGAACGCGTTCTGGCAAATCTTTCTTGTTCATACAATGTGTTCTTGCAGGCATGGTTCAAAGTTTTTAAACGCCGCCTCAGCACGTGGATAACATACAGCTGTGCGTTTGGGCGTGTGTTTCGCTACAACCACAGAGTTTGTACAGTGTGATTCATCGGGGTATTGGATCTGCGTGTTACAACTGTTCAACCAGCCTGTGAGACAGCTAACACGCGAGTGGATAATATTTTAAACGTTTGACACTCTCGCGAGCTTTGAAGGACGACGTGCAAGTTACACATACTTAAAGCGTATGTGCGCCAAAATGCGTCTGGTCGTAAAAGTTTCGGGAACATCAAAACATGGCAGCCACACCTTCCATGAATGTGCCATACAAAGATTTGGAGACAGCCATCAAGTTAGGGGTGTATGCGTTCAAGTTAACCACAGCAGACTGTCGCTGTTTCTGCCGTATACGAAACACGTTGTACGTTCAAGCAAGCTAACGTACAGGAGGCAACTTGCTCGCAACGTTGAGTTATTCTCAATCAATTTACCAGTAAGTATGCAAGAACGGATGAATAAACAACATATGTGGTAGAGTTTTATATGAAGCTGAATCGTCTAGAAAAAAACGTTCTGGCCTACTTTTTATCATTGCAATTAAAACTCGTTGCAAGGGGTCAGCGGTCAGTCACTTAAAACGCGGTTCATACACGCTTTCATCTCGGAGTATAATTTTCAGTAATGTGGTCTTGTAGATGAATCATCTTGTGTGCATGGGGTGAACCGATCACGACAGTCTGACTGAACGTTACAGATGTGAATTCCAGTCGCTGGGACGTTTTCTGGTATACATTAGATAAATGCATATTGAATCAAGTAATCTCTTAAAAGCCACAATTTCACAGAGGTATACAATAACGTCTAATCATGGACTGTAAACTAAGCCGACTTACCTACTTTGGATAGGTCATTCGCGCAGTCCGTTCCCGGTGGTAAACTCAGTATATATTGATCGCGACTCAACATTTGGTTTTTTGAGCACACATCAAATGGCCGCATCACTTTGACAGTACCCACAGTTCACACCCTTCTTATAACTGGGAATAAGTCAATGAAATGTAATGATAGGGTGGAAACAGCTGTTTCGACATTTAGTCAAGTGTCCTGACTGAGCTGAAGTTAACTTTGTATGATAATGATTATGGAGGTTGAAGCGATTCAGACAACATGCAATCAACCCTCGAGTAAATGAAAGCCTGAAAAATGCAGTTGGTTGAGTCGACAGGCCATCCTTTTAAAACTAGGATATCAACTGGATTTTTCCTTAGATCTACAGTGCACGAGATATGAAGTTTGCAGTTCATACAAACAGCGACAGTGATTAAATATTAGGGTCTAAGTGTAAAATATAATGTGTCGAAATTGTACGAAGATCTAAACCGATTTTACTTAAATAATATTTAAACTAATACTTCCTAGTACATAAAGCGGACTAAAGGAACTCGAGCACTAGCTGGCATTCACGTAACTAAAGAAGAAAGTAGCGATCATGTACTAATTTTGTTCGTACAAATTAAGATTCTCCATGCATTATATCAAGTCTAATTCCATTGTCACTATTATTCGGATTAAGAATTATGACAAAACAGTGTAATTCTATATTTTTAGTCCAATAAAACCACTGAGAATGGTAACAAGTGAACTTTCGGTTATAGATTTTCACTATGTTCTCCTCGTTGCAAACATTCTCTTGAATTTACTTCAGTGTTCTCTGGATATCAGCGGACTCAAATGTAACTGGCATCTAATGTAGCATCTAACACCTAATGTGACTAACAACTAATGAGATCAGCCGTCGCAAAATACAAAATAAACGAGCATACAATGTGCGATCTGTGAAAGTGCAAATTGATGTTAAAGTACATTGCATTCAGAAACACTTGCAACATGGTGAAGATCAACTGTACTTAAAAGTGCGTGAAATAGTCTAGGACTCAGAAATCAACATTTTACTCACTAGTTAATCTATTCTTTGGTCAATTTTTCCGTTGTTTTAAGACTGTTTGCAATTAGTAAACTCAATAGCCACCTCCCTGTAAATAGTGACTTCTAACCCCTGCAAACATATATTACGATTTTATAGTAGCTTGGTATGCCCGGTTTGTCCATGCTAAGTTGGTTAATTCACATCAACAAACTCCTTCGTAGCCAAGTTCACATCATTTTGGTTGTTAGACACACTGAAATGTGTGCACATAACTTGCACTCAAACGTTCCTCCTCATTTTTCCATTCTTTCTTCAAGTAAATTATGTTGTTTTCGTATTTGTCTGTATTTTTCCTGAAAAATTTCGTACACTATACACTGTTCTCATGAGATGTTTAACTGACTTGTCTCAATTTGTTTGTTTTAAATACACTACAGATTGCAACAAGGTTTTCTGACATATATATGATATGCTACTTCCTGTGCACCATATACTATACCTAGTTTCATACTTTCTTATGAACTCACAGTATGTTTAGGTCACTGGCTCCACGAAAATCACAAATACTGGGTGTTGTTATTTCCTGTTCTTCTCACTTGCTTTAAAATAAACATACAGTAGTGACTGAGCTGTAGAAACGTCAAGTTGAATGGCCTTGAGTCACTTTTACACTATATACAATTTCGTTCGTCATTCGTACACACAAATGGACACGTTATATTCATTTCACTTGCTTAAAATTTATCTGTCTTATGATCTATCAAATTTTAACTGTCTTTGCAACTTGTTCCACGTGATGTTCAAAAACACTTGTTTTAGAATCCACTGGGCAGTGTTGTTACAGATTGTGAAAACCTTCGGATGCTAACATCAACGTTTTTTTGTCACACGTAGTTTACATAAAAGTCCTCCGATATTCTGTAGGGTGAAAATGAAATTATAAACTTATGTCAACCAAATTTGAATTAGTAGTTTGTGTGAAGTTGTTTTACTTATCTTTCAAACCGCTACGTTAACACCTTACACGGAGATCCCAAACCAACAGACAATCAGTCGACCAAAGAGAGCAATTGTATTTACTATTGCTATGCGTTTCGTAGAACACCTCTGAATACAACCTCTGCTCCTTGATTTGACGGCATATCAAAGTTGCACACAGAATTTTGAATCTTTGATTAGCATTTCACTGTTGAATGTTGTTGTGGAGAAGGGCAGTAAAACAGTTTGTGACAAGCTACACGAGGGTTATCGATTAGAAAGTAAGAGCAGTGGATTTATAAGTCCGCTTAAATATTGAGATTAACTCAGGAAAGATGCAAAATGCGGACAATTTCCAATGTTTAAAGTTATGAATGCAAACGAACTTCATTCTTGTGACACTAGATTCTCGTAGTAGATGGATACCATCAAAGGAATCTCAGCTAAGAAGTTGCTGTGTAAAAAGAACAAACTTGATTGCTTCCAAGTAAGATCGTTCAAGGGTTCAAAATGATTTACGCTGGACAGAAAGGACTAATTGGTGGTTTGGGGAAGTCAGGCAACGACGGTGGATTCCAGCTACAGAATTCTGTATCTGAAGAATCCATTAACGGGGTTGGACAGCAAACCGGCTAATCAGCTTTTCATTCAGTTAGCTAGCGAATACTCGCAGGTTTGTGATGAGGACGTCTGATATGTAAATAAATCTTCGCAAAAATCTAGTGTATAATGTGCTGACGACAACATACTTGATGGTAATCTATATTTGTGTAACCTGTTACTCTGGACGCTACAGATCAAAGTTTGATTTTTAAGGTTTGAGTTTCGCATGTCGGCGTTACCAGACATTATCTCACAAATTATTTTAAGGTACACTTGCAGCTGGTGTGCACTGACCGACTGTACGTTTCTTGTGGTTACTTTGTTTAGCGTTTTCTACTCAGTACAGTATCTCAGTTCACGAAACCTTATAGTAAATATATAAGAAATCACAGCTTACGCTTCAATCTATCTTCACATTTTCTGTTTGGATGACTTTATCAGAGTATAACCATGGGGATAATGAGTTTCGTAGCATTTTGCTGGCATATTAGAGAAGAGACATCACTCTTCACAGTGGGCGCTGCGACAAACGACTAGTTGTGATGAGGACTTGAACTCTGTGAGTTAATAACCAACAATTGCTGACGAGGAATAGCGTCCAATAGTTCACTAACAACTGTGCATGTGTTCTGCCAACTATTGAAGTTAATCGTTAAATGTTCTCAATTTAAGACTGTTATTTGGTAAAGCTGCACCGTAGTTAATATATTGTTGTAGGATCCCTTCTGTTCTGTGTTGTTTTGCGTGTTCGAAGTGGCTTTCATTAAAATTTGTAAGCTAACACACAACACACGCAAGTTGCATAATCAGTTGTGCATGTACTTTAGTGACCTTGTAGAATGTTCTATAAAGTTACTTTTAGCATTAGTGAGTCAATCAGAACGTTAACGTGTACTTTATTTTTGAACAAGTTTAGGAAGCAAAATATTGAAGGGAATTTTGTGCGCCTTTGAAACTTATAAAATTTATGCTTTAACGAGCGATTTTGAAGGAGTTATGAGTTACCCTCTGGTATTCAGTGGCATATAAAGTTGACCTAACTGAACTTACAGAGAACCGTCCAGGATTTACAAATTGACTTATTTTTACAATCTGGTTGAAAGGAAACCTTGACTACACAGGTAAACAAACCAGACAGCGAGTGCTTTACTACACGCGATACACCAATTAAAACACAACGCATATATATATATATATGTAAGTACATCAAGTACATCGTGGAAAATGTAGGGTATATACTAATGCCTGAATTTTCAAGCATACAGTTTTCAAAACCGTTTAAAGCTATCTGATTTTTTTATATGTTGATTACAACGGTAGCAAAACAAGTAGGATTCAACTGGCCACCTTATAGAAACTCTCCTGTAGGCAGTGATAAGTTTGATAAAATGAAACAGACTAAGTGTCCCACATATCTGGTCATAAGAACCAGTAGGTACTTTTTCAGAAAGTTCGTGACGAACTGATTGTATTTGGTTAGAAACGGTGGAGAGAGTTTTTTGAGATAAAAAATGCACCACTGGTTTTTGAATAGACACATGAAACAACGACGCGAAAATGTATAGTTATTATCAAGAAGCGAACACAATATAAGAACAGTAGAGTAGATTGTAACTTTCACAATCTCATAGAAGTTCATCCAACCGCTTTGAACCGGGCTACTATACTTGATTTTCATCCCTCAGTAGTACATGTTCTTGTCTGGTAAAATGCTACTCGATACACCGATTATCTACACCTCGGCTTAATAAGAGATCTAACAAGGGACCAATCCATGCGCCGCGTTGAGGATACTACACTAGGATTTGAAGAACAATCTCAATGTTATGCCTTCGGTTATTCGCAAATGTCTTTGTTCTGTATTGCACTAATTAATGTATAGTTTGTGACTTTTTAAGTGTCAGTCTGATCAGCCAGTGACCGACTGTAATATTTTAACCACTGTTTTACATACATGAATTCGGCTACTCGTCTCATGAATAAGGACTGCTTACTGCAAACATTACAATGTGTTTTCCTAATTACTTGTGTGGAAGGTTGCGTTTTATGGCTATTCTAAGTCCGTAATTCCAATCATTACATCTTGCTACGACCGGAATAAAAACTGCGATTATGCTCTCATGAAGACATCGTGTTGATCACTACGCCAATGACGTCACATTAGACACGACTGAGTTATCATATGCAAACTCACAACCACATTTACTTGAGACTAATATATTGGTCAACATGGATGCCTCGTAAAAATGTGATCACAGATAAATACCTGCAACGATAGGGATATGCACCACTTATAAGCTCTAACACAGACTGAACCAGAGTCTAGTGATCATATTCATTAGAAGCCGACTATAGGATTGTGAAAGTTTTGATGAGTCATGAGCAACTCTTCAATTATGTAAACTAAGCATTCTTATTACTAACCAGTAAACAAATTCATCGCTTAATTGGAAATGGACTGACAGCAAGGTTGCATTTTAATCATTAAAAGGTAAGGTAAAACTGGTGAAACCGGATTTTTAAAGTCTTTGTTCTTAGCCAAACCAACTTAAAGTGCAAAGCCAAGATTTTATCTGTGTAGCAGCATGGCAAATGTTGAATAATCGTGTGAATGGATAAATGTTGATAGAACATATGATTAGTAATGTGTGTTTCGGATGGGATAAATACAATATCCTGGAATTTGGGGAATATAGTTTCAAATTTATATAGGAGAACATACACGCCAAATTAGTGGTGCAGCTTTGAACCACGTTGCCTGTTTCATTGTGTGGGATTGTTCATCTCAAAGCAGCGAAAGTAGTATGCTATAAATAACCTTTTCCTACAATCAGTTATATACTTGTGACAGGCAAAATACAGAGGAAATATTGTATTTTGAAGTGAACAACTGTTGTCTGGACTTAAGGACGATATTTGATCATGTGCAAATGCGTGATACAATTGATTATCGAAATACTCTTTGATGGTCCTTAATTAAGTTGAACTATGTTTATTGAGAAAAAGGAGATTTAAAATGATTGGTTATTTGTTGTTGCCAGTTAAGTTGCTGTGTTCCAAGCGACATCACCGGTTAGCCGCACATCATTTACTGCACAAAGAGGACACAAATGGACTCTTGAATGTTCTGGTGTGCTGGGTGGTTACACTAGCAGAATCTACCTCAAACTTCTTGCTCTTTTTTCTAAAAAAGTTTCGCAAGGTGATCTGGCTGGTTACGTTTAGAAATTTCAGTTTTACATTTGGTAGAGCTGAATCACTGAACAATGTTTTCTCTCCAGCTTACAACTGTATACGGGATGCAATACCCAGCAGTGAACTCAACGAAAAGGCTTGTACTATAAAAAGTACAGTGTATGAACCTTCCACATATGTGCTTATTCTGTCATTTGTATAATATATATCAAAAGAAGATTATTGGCATTTTGAAGGAAAAAACCCTGTAGTCGCCGTTTCAGGTTCGAGCCAGAAGAAACTAAACGACAGCTATGAAATCAATTTTTCTACAATCTGGTATGTCGCTCTTGTTCCCCAATGGATCATTCAAACCAGACTATTGTAACCCAAATAAAAACGAAAATATCCCCCAATATTAAAACATTTCAATTTTAACGGCAACTGAATAACACGAATGCAGATGAAAAATTAGGGTTAGCCGGATACTTTTGACTGGACCATCGCGTGGGCTCACGACTGTGGCAACTTCAATAGGTACTTATCACATAATTAAGAAATCACCTTCTACAGTTTGTAGTGTCTCAAAACAATTCTGTATAATTGTGTACAGTATATGTCCTTGAAGTTACGTTTTGCGAATCAACAAGCTTTTTGTCAGTATCTTTGATTGTACAGCCGAATGTAGATCTTGTCTGTGCTGAATCATATATGGAAGGATATTTTAAGCCAAAAATTAGCATAATGGAGATGTTAAGTTTCATAGGCATTACGGGACAAGAAACACCGTCCAAGAGTGCAACAGAAGTTCTGAATGGTTGCCTGGGTTATTCTTTACAGCCGATAGGCCAAACATTACAACGGTCCGACCGTCCAGTTCGTTTTCGAAAAAGAATCTACCTATCTCTTGAGAAGTAGAGCATGAAAGACTTGTCGGTTGTCATTGTCACTTATTAGAGGATCAAGAGACTCGTTGATTAGAGATAACTATGACTGTTTAAGTACATCCAAGTCTGTGCTGGACGGCTTTGAAAAACAGGATAAGTCAAAAGATTAACTCAACTTTAAGGGGTTATCAAAAAAAAGATTGTGAAAACGAAGGGCAGACGACTGAAAACAAATTAGAAACGGAACGTAAACCCTACCAAACGTATAACGGTCGTATTGTAACATATGGAAAAGAACAGTCTCCCAGTTTCAACTATAGAAATCATATATATCTTTGTTCTACTTCAGTGATGCCGAGGATCAGATTATCGTAATGCTCGGTTTAGCTTTTTGTGTATCGAACCTGCGCTCGAGTTCAAGTACCGATAAAACAGTAACAACAGATTCTGACAAGTCATTTCAGAATTAATACACTCGGTCACTCAAAGTGTTCTTTGCAAATCAGGCAGCTTGTTTTATGTGGCTTTAACCAGTCAACTTAAAGGTGATTAGTTTTGTCAAGTACAAGTATTTTACTTTAGGGAATGTCAGGGTTGACATATTTGTTCATATACTAAAATCAAGTTTGCTTTGATTAGCCGTGATAGTAATGGTAACTATCACTGGCTTGCTCAGCATATTTGGGTAGAACGGAAGACGTGGTGTCGCACGCCATTTTGTAGCCCCGTGGCTCACCCTCTCAGTCTGAGTCATGTCCTTCGCGAAATATATATGGCAAACTTGGATATTAAATCTACAAGTGAGGGGGGCAATAGCAATTTAAAATTAATGGTAAAAACAGTCCGAATGAGACCCTTTCAACAGTTTGGTGAGTAACTCAAAAATCGAGTTATATGGCACTACCAGAACAGCCATTGATTCTTTCAAGATAGTAATGTGAGACCTCACATTCAAAGATTAACAAAACGGCTAAACAGAAAATAACAGTTTCATTTCCTGAAATGTACTGCTTGTTCACATGAGCTAAGCCCCATTGCAATCAGCCTGCCTTGAAAAACAAAACACCTGAGTTCCCAACTGACCTCAACATTTTTGGTGGATTTGTGGAACGATAATTTAGTTGCACAGATCAGTAAGGTGATTGAATTTTCCCAGCGGTTTGGATTTCTTTACAAATTTGGCATATTAAAACCAATGTGTTTTTCCAGATAAGATTAACAAACATTTCATTTTTCATTCTTAAGCTCTTTGTTTATATTCATATACGTATGCTCAAAGGAAAAGACAAACGACGGTTTATCAGATAAAGTTTTAGGCGTTAAACCAACACGATTACACCCAGCCTTTTAACCCAAGAGTCATGCTAACTACATTCTACACGGTTCAGTTTGAAACACTGAATTATCAGTGGACAATGCCTTGCGACAGAACGTAAACAAGTTTCGCGATAGGCAAGTTCTTTGTTCAGTCTAATAAATCGATATCCTAAAAATATTTAGTTGCAGAAACTGTAGTATATTAAGAGAAAGTGATAGGTGGACAAAGTTATTTTAGGGTTACAGTAACTCCACTGATTGTGTGGACGCTTTTTGCAGACAGATGTAAAACATTGGCCCAAACCCGGTTCTTCCGAAAGAAGAGGACGTTCGATGATCAATTTTTCAGAGTGGGCCCCGCTCCAAAGTAGTTTAGCAAAAGTTGACGTTGATTATTAGTCACACCATTTTCACTGTTGGATTGTGGTTATCACTTTCCACAAGCAGGGTTGCTACGTACCGCCTCAAACGTTCTCCGTCGAGAAGTTCAACAATTCAGTTTCATCTACCGTTGTTTCATTCTGCACACTAGTGGAACGGGCTGAGGCTGCTGATTAAGAAAAGCGGCTGTGAACGATGAGGCAGCGCGACCGATATCTCAACTTTGGACCCAATATCTCACATTCTGAATCATAAAACAGTTCATCACAACAATTCACTTAGTTGTCTATCGTCACGCTACACAAGGTTTCATTAGGCAGTCACAACCCCAAGATAGTGGCGGTCATCAAGGTATTGTTGTTCTAGTTTCATGTAGTGTCTATTAACAAAAGTAATCTCAAGCGTATCTCACCTCGTCGTATACCAATATAACCTCCGCTCGGTTATTATTTTTCTTTTTCATGGGTAGCGAAAGTATGTAATTTGGTAGTTCATAAGAATATATCCTGCAGTGCATGTCCTCCAACCGCTCTGAGGAACTACTCATAACATACAACGAGACCTTTTGAATGCATCCTGAAATAGATTTCAAACAGTAAGATTTATTTTACATGTGATTAAATAGACGATAAATTCACTTCATTTTTTGAGCACAGTCGCTGTACATAAAATTACTTTTCCAAAAAATTACTCAGTTGAGTGATATTCTGATTTGCTTTGTCTCATAAGACTATGGAAATATTAAACTGACTAAAGAATATTCGTACAACGCAGGTGGTATGAAATCCTTTTCAATATTTGTATATCTTTACTGTACCTATAAAAATGTAAACTGTAAACCTAAAGTGAGTTCTGTCCATCTAAAACAAATAAACTGTTACCCTCTGACAGACATACTCGTTTCATAGAAAATGTATTGGTTAGATGGAACTGACAACAATTAGTTACACCTGCATGCACATCGAAAAATTTAGTAGCGAAAAACAATCTACAGGATTATTTAAATTCGCAGCTTTTGCATTCCCATAGACTTTCCAGTCGGCCCCTTTCGAAAAGAAGCACTAGACTCGAGTTTCGCTCTCATTAGAGCTCGTCAGTAGTGCATATCTTCGCCACCGCCGTGACTTGAACCACGGATATTCAGTTCATGAGGCAACCGTGTTTACCACTGCGCCATTGACCTCACGTTAGGCACGACCGAATTATCATATGTGAACGCTCAACCACTTTCGCTT